>CM059813.1:41944081-42134996 GCA_030435695.1 Brachymystax lenok tsinlingensis
ATGTGCGGGGGCACCGATTATTTGAGGTAGTATGTACATGTAGGTAGAGTTAATTAAAGTGACTATGCATAGATGACAACAAAGAGTGGCAGTGGTGTGGGGAGGGGGCAGCAATGCATATAGTCTGGGTAGCCATTTAACTAGATGTTCAGGAGTCTTATGGCTTAGGGTTAGAAGCTGTTTAGATGCCTCTTGGACCTAGACTTGGCACTCCGGTACCGCTTGCCGTGTGGCAGCAGGGAGAATAGTCTTTGACAGGAAGCTTGGCCCCAGTGATGTACTGGGCCGTTCGCACTACCCTCTGTAGTGCCTTGCGGTCAAAGGCCGAGCAGTTGCCATACCAGGCAGTGATGCAACCAGTCAGGATGCTCTCGATGGTGCAGCTGTAGAACCTTTTGAGGATCTGAGGTCCCATGCCAAATCTTTTCAGTCTCTTGAGGGGGAATAGGTTTTGTCGTGCCCTCTTCCCAACTGTCATGGTGTGCTTGGACCATGTTAATTTGTTGGTGATGTGGACACCACGGAACTTGAAGCTCTCAACCTGCTCCACTGCAGCCCCGTCAATGAGAATGGGGGCGTGCTCGGTCCTCTTTTTCCGGTAGTCCACAATCATCTCTTTTGTCTTTATCACGTTGAGGGAGAGGTTGTTGTCCTGGCACCACACGGCCAGGTCTCTGACCTCCTCCCTATAGGGTGTCTTGTTGTTGTCGGTGATCAGGCCTACCACTGTTGTGTCATCGGCAAATTTAATGATGGTGTTGGAATCTTGCCTGGTCGTGCAGTCAAGAGTGAACAGGGAGTACAGGGGGCAGCGTGGCAGCGTGGCAGATTTGTTGTTACCTACCCTACTTGGGAGCGGACCGTCAGGAAGTCCAGGATCCAGTTGCAGAGGGAGGTGTTTAGTCCCAGGGTCCTTAGCTTATTAATAAGCTTTGAGGGCACAATGGTGTTGAACGCTGAACTGTTGTCAATGAATAGCATTCTCACAGGTGTTCCTTTTGTTCAGGTGGGAAAGGGCAGTGTGGAGTGCAATAGAGACTGCATCATCTGTGGATCTGTAGGGGCGGTATGCAAATTGGAGTGGGCCTAGGGTTTCTGGGATGATTGTGTTGATGTGAGCCATGACCAGCCTTTCAATGCACTTAATGGCTACAGATGTGAGTGCCACGGGTCGGTAGTCATTTTGTCAGATACAGTTTTTCATTATCTCTTAGACGGGCCACAATGGGACAGTAAAGGGAATTCTATACACCTGCATCGGATGCAGTAGGAGACAGGTGAGGTGTGTCTATTGGTTCTGGTCTTGAACTATTGGCTACTCTGCTTTGTATCTGGGTTTGAGGAGACAGTTGTGACAGCTGCTCAGTGAAGAACTCCCAATGCAGCACTAATCCACAAGGAAGCACAACAAATACAGCCAGCTACCCTCTATGGATCTACAAAAGCACAACGTGTGTGAGAGAGAGAGAGTGAGAGAGAGTACAGCTTGTACATGTGATTTATAAGTAGGCTTAATTAACTCTGCTTTGATTCTCTCTCTCAAATTATTAAACTCAGGCTAAAGACTAATAAAACTATCCACACTAGCATAGCCAATAAGGCAAACTCTTTTAAGATGGTGTTATCTTTTTGAAGTGCAACTGTCTTTTTGTCCCTTATCTCTGGAATGAGAGAGATGGTGGTAGAGCAGAGGTTCCTAAACTTTTTTTAGCCTGTGAGACCATTTTTATATAACAATAATAATAATGACCCCAGCATGTAAAAAAGTGATACAATCAATGGGCAATGTTAACTTTTGTAATTGGGACTATGACAGTCTATTACTAATCTGTTGGCCAGTACTTTTGACTATTTCAATCTGAAGGAAGTATGGCATGAAGTGACTGAAATGCATCAGAAAGTTTATTTGGAAGTTCAGAAGATCATCAGGCAATCATTTTGTATGATCTTCTGTGTGGAAAAGGACGTGATAATTTAATAATGATATTGTCCCCCCACTCTGATTTAGTTAGTGTCTGGTCTTGTCCACCTTGTTATAATGAGTCGTGCGCAGCTTGTGGGCATTGTATGACAGACAGGGTGGCAAACAGGATTATAAAACACACAAACACAGACCTTTGTCTGCTCTGTTGTGATTTAGGCTACATTTATTCATTTTGACCATAACTGCTCCCAGGCATGGCTCTCAGCACATCACACACAGCGAGAGTGAGTGGAAGATAAACACAGGTAATTGGGCTGAGTCTACAACATGCTCCCATACTCCGTTATTTATCCCAGCTGTTCGAGAGGTGATGAGTCAGCTTTTTTACACGTTCTGCTACTTCTAGTGACACTCTCAAAACACGTTCTCTCTGTCACACACCTTGGATGACAGCAGTCTAGTAGCACCCAATGTTGTCTTCTTACATCATTTAGCATCTCTCTCACCACTGCGATTCTCTCCATCCTACCCTGTAGTGTATTGTTTGTCGGTCTACCTCAGCCCCACTGTGCTCTCTGTTGTCTGGCCATTGCACGGTGCTGTCTGCGGCTTGTGGTAATCAAGACCTTGTCAACTGTGAGCGAAGCAGAAATTGATACCTTAATGCAGAGAGAGAGGCGCCTACACGACCACACACACACACACACACACACTAATGAGCAGCATTCCTGTTATACTGAGTGTGGATGAGCAGGTTTAAGGCATGCAGCAGGAACTAGATTACATTTTTGTACATTAAATGCACTATGCATTATGTGGGTTGAATGCTGTAACAACACAGAATAAAACAAATAATAAAAGTCCCATGATGGTAGTGACTTCCCATTACTAATTATTTTATTAATCATTTATTTACTATAAATTATTTATTTTATTTGATGACTTTATTTCATTATAAATCATCTCATTTCTATTTAGCTGCTGCCTATGCTGTCTGACAAAATCACTTTTGTTCTTTCAAGTAAATAAGGCATACTTTGTCAATCACTTAGATAATGCATTTTCAGGTAGAGATACCTCACAACGTAACTGCTTTCTATCCCTCTCGTGCGTTCTCTCTTCTCTCGGTTAACGAGGTCTCCGTGTCTGCTCAACACAGACCTAACAAGTAAGCGGAGTTGCAATGGATTATGGTCATTGTAGTCAATTACCATATTTCTGGTGCTAAACTATGTAGAATATTGGCTTGTTGGAAACTACAACTCCCTTCTACATAGCACAGTTCGTGCTTGATCTGATTTATCTCAACAGAAACTAAGCATCGAGTTCCCCGAGGACGAAATGGAATTCAAATAATTGAACCGATGTCGGTCAATTAGTTGTTTAAAAAACGAAAAATAACCATTGGAACCAATAGCCACAGGCAAAAAGCTTAAGGCCGTAGCTCCAAAGTTATAATTGCAACAATTTAGTGTAACCCTTTATGTATTACAAAGACATTGTGTAACTGTTTGTATTGATTTGAGAGTCGGGAAAGTACAGTGGGGAAAATGAATGCGATAGCACTGAAATAAGTACAACACCATGACCACAGACACGCTGCTCTGACCTTGAACTCGTTATTCCACCTCTCTCCCTCTGACTTTGTCTGTCTGGTTGGAATGTCTCTGTGTGTGTTGTTGTCTGCCCATGTGCGCTCTAGGCTGTGTCTGCTGTCATGACCTCTGTCAGTGTGTGTGGCGTAGGTAGAGTGATGCATTATCATCTGATGGACGGGAAAGGAAGGTTTTGATTTACTCAGTATAGTCTCTACTGTAGAACACAAACTTCCTCAAACTCAGTTATAAGGGGTGTTAAAGTGATATGCAAAACTGTGGAAATGGGTTTACATACAGTGAGGGGAAAAAAGTATTTGATCCCCTGCTGATTTTGTACGTTTGCCCACTGACAAAGAAATGATCAGTCTAATTTTAATGGTAGGTTTATTTGAACAGTGAGAGACAGAATTACAACAAAAACATCCAGAAATATTTATTTCCCTCATTTAAAATGCAAATCAAAATCAGTAGGGGATCAAATACTTTTTTCCCTCACTGTATTATATTAGAGTGTGTTGTAGACAGATCCAGATATAATCAAAAGCCCAAAATGCAAGTAACACTGTCAAATCAAATCATGTAAATACTTTCCTGCCACAGCAGAAGTCGCCATTGAAGAGAGTATGTCATGGTGGTTTGCATTCATTTTGTTTGTCAAAGTTTAGGTGAAAGTGGAACGCTTTAGGGAATGGTCATATTCCAAGTTGATCACAAAAGTGTCCTTTAAGTATTCACAATTCATTGTAACCCCCTTCGTAAATGGGAAGCCTGGAAGTCAAATGCACAAAATCAGCTGAAAAAACGGTGGGAACCCGGGCCAAATCGGTGGCGCCTCGCAACACATCAAACCAATCAAATGCCTTGTTTGGGCGGAGCTCACTAGATTAGTGTCGCATGTGCAATTGTGCGTGAGTATGGCTGTGAAATCGCAGATTAAGACCCCATCAAAATATGTTGATGTAGCCTATACCTTGTTTGTGGTGAACCGTACGACTGTAACAGGAGCAAACATAACCTTTTGCAAAGTAAATCTACACACTGGCTTTAGAAGAGATAACAGGACCTGTCACGCTGAGTAATGTGTTTTCAAAAGCAGAATGTGGCTCCTGTTGCAATCTTCTACTCGTATAATAGTATATACAGTGCATTCGGGAAAGTATTCAGAACCCTTGACATTTTCCACATTTTGTTACATTACAGCCTTATTCTAAAATGGATTAAATTGTTTGTTTCCCTCATCAATCTATACACAATAACCCATAATGACATCAAAAACAGGTTTTTAGACATTTTAGGAAATGTATAAAAAATTCAAAACAAATATAACATTTACGTAAGTATTCAGACCCTCTACTCAGTCCTTTGTTAAAGCACCTTTTGGCAGCAATTACAGCCGTAAGTTTTTTGGGTATGACGCTACAATTTTGGCACATCTGTTTCTCACATTCCTCTCTGCAGAACCTCTCAAGCTCTATCAGGTTGGATGGGGAGTGTCGCTGCACAGCTATTTTTAGGTCTCTCGAGATGTTCAATCGGGTATAGGTGCCCGGGCTCTGGCTGGGCCAATCAAGGACATTCAGAGACTTGTCCCGAAGCCACTCCTGTCTTGTCTTGGCTGTGTGCTTAGGGTCATTGTCCTGTTGGAAGGTGAACCTCCTGAACACTCTGGAGCAGGTTTTCATCAAGTATCTCTCTGTACTTTGCTCCGTTCATCTTTCCCTCAATTCTGACTAGTCTCCCAGTCCCTGCAGCTGAAAAACAAATTCTTATTTACAATGAAGGCCTACCCCGGCCAAACCTGGACGACGCTGGCGCCACCCTATGGGACAGCCTGGATTCGAACCAGGGACTGTAGTGACGCCTTTTGCACTGAGATGCAGTGCCTTAGACCGCTGTGCCACTCGGGAGCCCAACCACCATAGGGATGGTTCCAGGTTTCTTCCAAATGTGACGCTTGGCATTCAGGCCAAAGAGTACAATATTTGTTTCATCAGACCAGAGAATCTTGTTTCTCATGGTCAGAGAACAAGCGGGCTGTCATGTGCCTTTTTACTGAGGAGTGGCTTCCGTCTGGCCACTCTGCCATAAAGGCCTGAGTGGTGTAATGCTCTAGAGATGGTTGTCCTTCTGGAAGGTTCTCCCATCTCCACAGAGGAACTCTGGAACTCTGTCAGAGTTACCATCGGGTTCTTGGTCACCTCCCTGACCAAGGCCCTTCTCCCCCGGTTGCTCAGTTTGGCCGGGCGGCCAGCTCTAGGAAGAGTCTTGGTGGTTCCTAACTTCTTCCATTTAAGAATGATGGAGGTCACTGGGTTCTTGGGGACCCTTAATGCTGAAGAGAAAATTGGTACCCTTTCCCAGATCTGTGTCTCGACACAATCCTGTCTCGGATCTCTACGGACAATTACTTTGACTACATGGCATGGTTTTTGCTCTGACATGCACTGCCAACTGTGGGACTTATATAGACCGGTGTTTGTTTTTCCAAATCATGTCCAATCAATTGAATTTACCACAGGTGGACTCCAAGTTGTAGAAACATCTCAAGGATGATCAATTGAAACAGGATGCACCTGAGCTAAATTTCGAGTATCATAGCAAAGGGTCTGAATACTTGTGTAAATAAAGTAATTCTGTTTATTTTTAATAGATTTAAAAAAAAAAAAAAATGTTTTTAGCTTTGTAATTATTGTGTGTAGATTGATGAGGAAAAAAATGAATTTAATCAATTTTAGAATAAGGCTGTAATGTAACAAAATGTGATTAGGTCAAGGGGTCTGAATACTTTCTGAATGCACTATATATAAATGTGCCAATGACATGGAAAGAGTCGTCTGTTTTGTGAGGGGAAAGAGCAAATTCTAGAGTTTGAATGAAAATATTTGCCGTGGCTGTCTCAAACCCCAGAAGTACCAAAATACTGTCTGTTCAGGAAAGCACTGAGAGTCTGGCGAGACGAGGCCTATTCAGGGACCCAGCGACAGATGACCAGCCGCCAGATATAGGAATTCAACCGCTACAAGCACTGTTTTTGGTGCAAACTCTGCTGTAAGTGACAACAACTAAAGTGATCACAGTTTTTGGGTGGAATTGTCCTTTAATTATCTTTTGGTATTTGTTTCATTAGTCCGTTGTTGACGTAGTCCCAAAATGTTTTGCTTGTCAGCGATCAAGTTTTCAAAATATGTAACTTTCAAAATACAGAAATCATCCCTGTATGATGCATTTTGCATCATATGATGCAATGGTATGTCTTCAACATAGTCAGCCCAGAGCAATACCAAAGTATTTGATGCAAGAACTGTAAACACCATGTGCGCCTCACAAAATACCTCATCCAACGTCCAGGGGTCCATGTCCAGTTTGACATTGCACAGAAAGACCGCAGGACCATTGCAGAGCAGACAAACCTCATGCAGTGATTTGATGAAGACTGTTATCTGAAGCCAGAGTCTGGAAAGCACTCAATCTCAAGTAGATCTGAGGACATCAACCATATGGTATGTGTGCTTCTTGATCAGAAGGTGTTTGCTTTGACACCTGGAAGGTTCTACCCAAATAAATCTGTTGCACAAATGGAACTATGAGAAACTAGTGTGGTGGATCAGCAACCACAAACTGAACTTACACTGTGAGAAGAAGAAACTGTCTGCTCGTTTGGCATGCAGACAGAGGCACAAACGTCGACAGTTGATTTCAGCTGTAGTGCTGAGACCCTAGAATGGAAATTATCTTAAATTCCACAGAGAAGTAATGTAAGAAAGAGGAAAGAAGATGTAGTACTGAAACCAATGACAATGTAGACTCACAAAACATGTGTATTTACTTGTATAACGTTACATTCTTTGTTGCATTTATTTGTGTAATTATTTGAATAGAAAATATTCTGTGTTCCTTTTTTTTTTACTGTTTATTTAGGTAATTATTTTTACTTACAATTTTAAGTACTGTTAACATTCTTACTGATGCTGTCAAACTTTATATAGGAATATGTTTTATGGGCTGTCATGTGTACACTGCAAAAGCAGTAACACAACTGCCATAGCCATTTCACAATTCTCTAAGCCAACACTGGGGGGAAAGCTTTTTCTGCTTTGAAAGTTGTGTAGTACACTTTGTTACTTGTTTCATCCAGAAATGGCAACTACAAGTTAATTTACAATAAAGTCATAAAATCCACTGAACATGGATGTTTCCAAATCTGGATTATTTATTGGTCAAGTGAAAAGCGAAAGATTAAAAAATTAACTTTATGAACAGGTAACTATGGGTGACAGGTCACATCTTGGCCCACTCTATACTTTAGATGAGTGGTTCCCAACCGGGGGTACATGGCTTATCCACAGGGGGTACTGTGGATTCATGAGACGATAGGCTTACTGGTAAAATGCACATAATTCAGTTAGTGGTACAGTAACCGAAAAAGGTTGGGAATCACTGCTTTAGATAACTGAAAATGAGTATTGGAACAAATCTTTAAGCTAAATTATTTATTTACAGTGTGTGTATGGCATACATTCTACTCTTCCATACAGCTCAATGGTAAAAGGCCTGTTTCCACAACAATAATATCTTAGACTACATACCGTAAGCCTTTTGAAGTGTTAAGCAGATGAGACAATACCTACAGTATTAATCAAAAGCCCTAAGTTGTCACAACACTGAGTCATAAATCATTATCACTCAAGTGTTCATCATCCTCAAACCTCAGTGGTGATAGACAGTAGGGCTATTGCATGTCTCATGTCAGTAATGGGCAGAGCAGAACATTTTTTCCTAATTTCAGAAAAAGTAAGGGAATTGCGCTCAGAATGTTGTTGACAATTTTGTCACGGTTACCCTCATTGGCTGATGTGCAATAAACAGAGACACTCCCATGAACACCTGATGCTCCAGATACTCAACTAGTCTAAAGAAGGACAGTTTAATTGCTTCTTTAATCAGGACAACAGTTTTCAGCTGTGCTAAAATAATTGCAAAAGGGTTTTCTAATGATCAATTAGCCTTTTAAAATGATGAACTTGGATTAGCTAACACAACGTGCCATTGGAACACAGGAGTGATGGTTGCTGATAATGGGCCTCTGTACGCCTATGTAGATATTCCATGCCGTTTCCAGCTACAATAGTCATTTACAACATTAACAATGTCTACACTGTATTTCTCATCAATTTGATGTTATTTTACTTACTTTTTTTCTTTCAAAAACAAGGACATTTCTAGGTGACCCTAAACTTTTGAAAGGTAGTGTATATACTAAAATGCACAAACACAACTGATCAAAGAATTAGCAGATAACACACATCAGACACTAATTTTACAAGTCAAATAATACCAGGGCATATCAAATCACATGTCATACACATGGCATGCCCCCCACCCCACATAGCTGCAGAGTTCAAGCAGAGGAGGGAGGGTTCTTGAAATGTAACAACCAATCAAAATCTTGCATCTGGGAGCCAGCGGACCATTCAAACCGTTTTTGCAATACAGAATTCTCCAAACAACGTGATTTTGGAGGTATGGCAAAATGAGACTACCCTCCTCCCTACCTAATTTATGCTAGCTCTATTGCTCTAGTTGTACAGTGGGGCAAAAAAGTATTTAGTCAGCCACCAATTGTGCAAGTTCTCCAACTTAAAAAGATGAGAGAGGCCTGTAATTTTCATCATAGGTACACTTCAACTATGACAGACAAAATGAGAAAAAGAAATCCAGAAAATCACATTGTAGGATTTTTTATTTATTTATTTGCAAATGATGGTGGAAAATAAGTATTTGGTCAATAACAAAAGTTTATCTCAATACTTTGTTATATACCCTTTGTTGGCAATGACAGAGGTCAAACATTTTCTGTAAGTCTTCACAAGGTTTTCACACACTGTTGCTGGTATTTTGGCCCATTCCTCCATGCAGATCTCCTCTAGAGCAGTGATGTTTTGGGGCTGTCGCTGGGCAACACGGACTTTCAACTCCCTCCAAAGATTTTCTATGGGGTTGAGATCTGGAGACTGGCTAGGCCAGTCCAGGACCTTGAAATGCTTCTTACGGCCACTCCTTCGTTGCCCGGGCGGTGTGTTTGGGATCATTGTCATGCTGAAAGACCCAGCCACGTTTCATCTTCAATGCCCTTGCTGATGGAAGGAGGTTTTCACTCAAAATCTCACGATACATGGCCCCATTCATTCTTTCCTTTACGCGGATCAGTCGTCCTGGTCCCTTTGCAGAAAAACAGCCCCAAAGCATGATGTTTCCACCCCCATGCTTCACAGTAGGTATGGTGTTCTTTGGATGCAACTCAGCATTCTTTGTCCTCCAAACACGACGAGTTGAGTTTTTACCAAAAAGTTCTATTTTGGTTTCATCTGACCATATGACATTCTCCCAATCCTCATCTGGATCATCCAAATGCTCTCTAGCAAACTTCAGACTGGCCTGAACATGTACTGGCTTAAGCAGGGGGACACGTCTGGCACTGCAGGATTTGAGTCCCTGGCGGCGAGTGTGTTACTGATGGTAGGCTTTGTTACTTTGGTCCCAGCTCTCTGCAGGTCATTCACTAGGTCCCCCCCGTGTGGTTCTGGGATTTTTGCTCACCGTTCTTGTGATCATTTTGACCCCACGGGGTGAGATCTTGCGTGGAGCCCCAGATCGAGGAAGATTATCAGTGGTCTTGTATGTCTTCCATTTCCTAATAATTGCTCCCACAGTTGATTTCTTCAAACCAAGCTGCTTACCTATTGCAGATTCAGTCTTCCCAACCTGGTGCAGGTCTACAATTTTGTTTCTGGTGTCCTTTGACAGCTCTTTGGTCTTGGCCATAGTGGAGTTTGGAGTGTGACTGTTTGAGGTTGTGGACAGGTGTCTTTTATACTGATAACAAGTTCAAACAGGTGCCATTAATACAGGTAACGAGTGGAGGACAGAGGAGCCTCTTAAAGAAGAAGTTACAGGTCTGTGAGAGCCAGAAATCTTGCTTGTTTGTATGTGACCAAATACTTATTTTCCACCATAATTTGCAAATAAATTCATAAAAAATCCTACAATGTGATTTTCTGGATTTTATTTCCTCATTTTGTCTGTCATAGTTGAAGTGTACCTATGATGAAAATTACAGGCCTCTCTCATCTTTTTAAGTGAGAGAACTTGCACAATTGGTGGCTGACTAAATACTTTTTTCCCCCACTGTATGTAAGGACGTAGGGTTATCTTGCACAAGCAGCTGCCGTATAGATTAACCATATTAACACAAAGAGATGACGTATTAACAGACCGAGTAGTAAATTACACTGACGCCCTTTTTTTCCAAAGTCAAAATGGCAATTTCAGTCCTCACAATGAGCAATAACTTCAGTAGAAAACATTCTTCTTTGAGTTGACACACACAGTAGCTATAATCTAGTCCAGGCTGACGTAGGTTCAGGTTCATTATTGCATGGAGGCTGTTTTCTTAACTGTAATTGCTAGGGCTGAGCCTAGCCGTGCTCAATAGACCCTCCTTGTCCTTTGGTTGGGGACATTTCTCCCCCCAATCACATCTCAGGTTCCAGTCACTCTGGCCACCTAGGTCTAAGTAGAACTTTGTCAACAGCACAGCGAGCCTTTTACCGTTCAAAGGACACGCTGCTCAGTCTTGGAGTCAGAGTGACAAATGCTGTTTGAACTGAATGGAACTTGGCCTGGAATAGCCTGTGTTCTAATCTCATAATCCTGGTGATCGAGGAATCCCACTGCCTGGAAAATGGCTTGTGTAAGATTGATTCTTAACATTGTGCACCAGCTGTGTTTGTCATATTTCCCTGTTGAGTGCACATTTGGTTGTGGTGGGGCCTGTGCACATACTGTACACTCTTGACGGATCCATATTCTGTGGTTGAACCGTTTTTCACATCAAGGCACTTTGATTAATGGACAGACCCTGAGCCAGCCCAGCAGCAGACAGTGTACAGTATGAGAGAGAGCGCGTTTGGCAGAGCGATGGAAAAGAAGATGAGACTGACTGTTTATTCGTCTACAGTAAACAGACCATCAGGTCAGTTGTTTGGTTCCACCCATTTGTCCTTAAACAGCCTGCTGTATGTGTTGTGGGAATCCTCTCTGACCAATCTTAGCATGGCATCCACAGTTCATGATTAGAGCACCAGGAAAACCTGTCACATCTGTTCAAACCCAATGCTCTGACGACTATCTCCCGTAGCATCCATTAGAATATGTGTAATAAAGTTAGAACAGCAAGGGATTTGAACAGGTGTATAAACATTTTGTTTTGAATAATGAAATGTCCAATGCAGCCGTTTTATCTCAATATCACATAATTTCTGGGTAACAATTAAGTACTTTACTGTTTTTAATTATTTCATAGCAAAATGCAATTTCTCAAGCAATAATTTTGCTAGGACAGTCTGGGAGTGGTCTGAGAGAGGGGCCCAATTGGAGGAGCCTAATGGGAGGGATGTGTAACCTTAACTAGATATTATTGGCAGAGAGCAGGGCAAACTCTCTTTGTTCTTGGTTTATTAAATTATATGTCCAAAAATCTCACCCAGCCAAACAAGCTGAAATTTCAGCCGGTGTTTTCAAACAGCTCTTACGCTAAAAGTGCATTATCATAATTTTCACAATTTCACAGTATTATTCCAACCTCATATTGTGGACATATATAAAACACAGAAAAATCCATGTTCACTGACCTGCCCCTTTAAAGCAGGTCTTTCCGCCCACCTAGTCTCACCTTTCACCTGTATCTATATAATAAGAGCAGAAAACTAGGTCTTTGATTTAGGGTGTTTTTAAAGAAGCTCCAATGGTGTTTGCACAGCCTCTACCTCTTGTGACAGTATTCTATACAGTAACATTATATAAAGCTTTATTGACAAAAGAACTTCCTGCTATCTGTGGGAAATCTCTTCTTTGGTCCTGTCATCATCAGAACATCTTGGTCAATTCCACGGCAACAGACACCAATTTTTCACTTTAAAAGTATTCCAAACTAAAACCATTGATGGAAAAGTTAAACAAAACATACTCTATGCACAAGGAGTACCTTTAACAATTTCCACAGAACATTTTACAAAAACACATGAACTCAAAGAACAGTGCAGATGTAAATTCTGGTAACAGAATGACGGTAAGATCTCCCTCAGTTGTGACCACGTTTTCCAAAAACTCTGTTAAAGTCTAAGATTCTGCAGAAAGAATGGGGTGTCCGCAATGATATGAAAAAAAAACAGTGGGTTATTGAACTACCCATTACTACTTGGTATTACGACTTGTAAGTGAAGTGGATTAACATCCGGTAACAGAATTATGTCATGGGTCCCTGATCTGTACTATACAGAAATGCGTTATTATGAATGTCATTCTCTTCATGGTGATGTATCCTAATAGGTACACAATAATAGAAACATGTAATATCCTCCTTTACATGTTTGGGTATTATTCTACACACTGGCTATTATTCTAATGAGCTCAGCAACCCCTAAAAAAAACATTTAGAAATTTGGATGGTCCGGACCGGACCAAATCTGTACCAATCATAGATGTCTAAGTTTGGACATCGCAGTACAGCACAGTAGAGTAAATTATACTGCACTTTACTTTTCTGTGCTGTTCAAACTTGTGTAATAGATGTCTATGATTGGTTCAGATTTCGACTGACCAAATTTCAACTACTTTTCAACGTTCATGGACGTCCAGTGTCGGTTGGTGCTCAGTGGGTGAGAGGGCTGTTTACAGTAAATGGAGAGATTACATTAACTGGAGAGAGTGGAAGGCGAGAGGGAGGGGTTGTCCAGACTGTTCACAGTCTTGCTTTGACCACCAGATGACAGTTATGAAAAGAAAACAGTTCTGAGCTGAACATGACAGTAAGCCAGTGGAAGGGAGGACAGAAGAAGGTGACCCAACTGTGGTTTGTGATAGGGATGTGCACTGTTATTCACATTTTTGAATGAACATTAGTATTCAAATAGTTGTTAGTATTAATTTTTTAGCGCTAAAAGAATATAGCCTAATATATTTTGACCTGATTTTAACCCTGAAAATTATTTTTCTAAATGAAATTAAAATATCCATGTGACATTGGTACATACAAGGATATAGCATGACAATTCAAATAATTCATTTTTCAATGTAGTTTTAATGATGTGCATGGTGCCCCCATAAAAAGACCAGAAGCCTTCACATGTGTAGCTTGTTGTTTTTGTTGGCCAGTGAAAGTGGTAAAGAGAGGCTCAATGTGTAGCAAGTGGAGTGAGAGTTCACTAACGCGATATAACATTTTGCGCAATGAGAAGTAGTCTACAACGAGCAACCATCCGATATCGGAATGGGGTTGTGAGAAAGCGCAGCATGTGGCCTCAAGCTACTCTTTGCTGTAGCAGCGTTGCCTTTGTGTCTCTCGCTCTCTCTCTCTCTCTCTCTCTCTCTCTCTCTCTCTCTCTCTCTCTCTCCCTCAATATAACCTCCGCAGCTGCAGCAATAGAGTGCCAGCCTCTCCCTCACGCAGCAGTGCTCAGGTTAAAAACGTACAGTACCAGTCAAAAACTTGGACACACCTACTCATTCAGGGGTTTTTCTTTATTTTTACTATTTTCTACATTGAATAATAGTGAAGACATCAAAACTATAAAATAACACTTATTGGAATCATGTAGTAACCAAAAAAGTGTTAAACAAATCAAAATATGTTTTATATTTGAGATTCTTCAAAGTAGTCGCCCTTTGCCTTGTTGACAGCTTTGGTAACAGAATTACACTTAATAAATTAAAAACAAAGTGTTACGATTTAAAAACACAAACTAATTGGCACTGTAGGTCTACCTTTACTTGTTTCTTTTGTGAACTTTCATTATCCTCCCTCATGAAGGACCACGTTTTGAAAATATCTTAAAGATATGTGGGGTTTTGGTAACAGAAAGACAAGACACTAGGTAATATTTCTTAAACTTACAGAAGGCAAATCATTTCTGTTAAACTAAATATAAATGTTGATAGTTGGCAGGGTTCGTCAACATTATTGTGCTTTGATGTAGTTCTAATACTTTTTAAATCCTTTTTCTGCATGTTTCCTAAAACCCCTTTTCCATTTGTGTGACCAGAAATCTAAGCTTAGTCCTAATTTTTAGGATAGAAAATGGTTGAAACATTTTTACATGTCTTAATTTCCCCAAAAGATAGACTCTTAGCTTTCATTTGAAACCAAATATGATGTGCTCCTATGAACTTTCCATTAGAACCGCATGGGTCTTTTTACATGGAAATGCCCTCAGCTGTTCACCTTTTATAAACCTAGTCATCTGTATTCTCCTGGAACTCCTCATCGGCCTCAACCTCCTCCACTCTTAAATATGGCATCCACAGTAGAGGGAAACGGCGCCACTGTCAGCCCCACAGACATTGTAATTGTTATTGGGTTTTCTTTGTTTTCAGTAACTTTTTTGTTATTGTAATATCGCAAATGTACGTGGCAGTTTCACCATTAAGGATTCCAGCTTTAAAGGGAATTTTCACCCTTTTTCAACATCAAATTCATGACCTCCAGCCACCACCCCAACATCAACATGTAAAAGTTGCAGGTTTCTGTGCTTTTGTAGTCTAAAATATGGAAGATAAGTGTTTCCGTGGACATCAGCCAGAGACATTGATAACATCTGGTGTGCATCATGTGATTTTAACCAACTATGAGCAGGCAAATATTACTTTACTAACCCATGAATACTATGTAGGTAGCAGCCAGGAGTCAACAGATACTGAAACACTTCATGATGACATGATGGAAACGCACTGTCATTGTCCCTGTCCCATACTGTAGATCGCAGGTCAGCTGATAATAATGATTATTGAGCCAAACAGAAGCTCCCAGTCTAAACCTGCCAGTCCTGCTTGGGCAGGGCCCTGTGCTTAGTGCTGAGGCCACCGCCTCCCGCTCTAATGACATCTCTCTTGCATGCCAACCTTTCTACGAATGTACTCCGGTCTGTGTTGTTCCACTAAATATTCCTTCCCTAAAGATATATACACTCTGTACAAAACATTGGGAACACCTTCCTAATATTGAGTTGCACCCCCTTTTGCCCTAAGAACAGCCTCAATTTGTCTGGGCATGGACTCTACAAGGTGTCAAAAGCTTTCCACAGGGATGCTGGCCCATGTTGACTCCAATGCTTCCCACGGTTGAGTCAAGTTGGCTTGATGTCCTTTGGGTGGTGGACCATTCCTGATAGATACACACATTAAACTGTTGAGTGTGAAAAACCCAGCAGTTCTTGATACAGTCAAACTGGTGCGCCTGGCACCTACTGCCATACCCCGTTTAAATGCACTTAAATATTTTGTCTTGTCCATTCACCTGCTGAATAGCACACATACACAATCCATATCTGAATTGTCTCAATGATTAAAAATCCTTCCTTAACCTGTCTCCTCCCCTTCATTTATACTGATTTGAAGTGGATTTAAGTGACACCAATAAGGGATCACTTTCACCTGGGTTCACCTAGTCAGTCTGTCATGGACAGAGCAGGTGTTCTTAATGTTTTGTACACTCAGTGTATATTATTAACATCTACTGTACCTAAATGCTATATTTTAGTTTTATATTTATGGTTACTCTGGCCCTTTTAATTTCAGCACAACAGCTAAATAGTTACTTGAGTGCCTAATCTAAATAGCACAGTTGAGGCCCTCTGGCTCCAAGTCATATTCCCTAAAGAAAACACACACACACACAGAGAAAGCTATTCTACCCACGGCCTCTTCAAGTGGATGTCTCTGTGACTCCACTCTCGAGAGGTCTGAAGACTGTATATGTCGGTAATGTTTGATTTTCACTCCTGTCCACTAGCCTGCCTTCCAGTATTCTGCCCACCTCCAGTGTTTCCCTCCGTCTCTCTTTCCCCTCTCCTGTCACTCCCTCCCCGGCTGCTTGTGCACATTCTTTACACTCTCTCTGGGGAGACAACAGCTCTCTCTTTTACAGAATGTGTGCTTATGGCTGCCAGTCTACAAGAGAGCGCAAATGTATTTACTATGTCTATGGTATATATCAACGTTATGCAATGTACTGTAGCTGTTTCATACCGCTGGCATCAAGGCCATAGTTGCTTTTTGGGCTTATTTCCAAGTCGACTCCAAAGTCTACTTCCGGGAAGCAGGGATTCCCAATTTCCCATGCAACCATATATTTTGTGTTTAGCTACATGGGTAGTGTGTGGGCGGAGGAAGACAGTGGGAGAGTTTCACTCACAACTGTTTCACCCCTCTTGACCTCGGGCCACTAGGCTTGGGTGATATACCATATACCGGGGTATTTCGAAATACCGAAGGTATGATTTTCAATACGTGCTGCGTCACTGCTTTGATAACTATAAGTTAAGTAAAACTACAAGAAATCTAAGATGTGTCAAATAAATGATATCCAGCTCAGGTCTCCAGATATGCATTTGGTTTGCTAACTTGCTAGCTAAGTGGCTAGATGTCAAGCTTCTTGGTTACAGCAGATACATTCAATCCCCTCCTGGATCAAGATCCCTGTTGCCTATCATGTTTTGTGTGCACATTTGGTAATACTGTATACCCTGGTATGGTACAGAAATGGTATGAAAATTGGGATATCACCCAACCCTACTAACTACTATCCCTCAATGGGATCAGATTCACAGTTCACTTTAAGTCCCAGAGAGGGAGAGGGGAGTGAGTGAGAGCAATACTACGGATTCTCAGAGTTAGTTAACCTAATGAAACGAGAACCAGTTCTGACTTCAGACATGTACATTACCAGTAATTGCTGAAAGCTCCTCAATGCCACAAGGTGTTCCAGTCTACTTGACTAACCCAGTCAATGGCTGACATGCAATAATGTGAAAATGAGCATGAACACAAAGCAGTGTCTGAATTAT
Organism: Brachymystax lenok tsinlingensis; assembly: GCA_030435695.1. Classification (NCBI taxonomy): domain Eukaryota; kingdom Metazoa; phylum Chordata; class Actinopteri; order Salmoniformes; family Salmonidae; genus Brachymystax; species Brachymystax lenok. The sequence goes on from CM059813.1 coordinate 41,961,502, forward strand.
TTATCTCTTTACACACAAGGACACTTGTACCACTACATTGGCAGTACATTCTGTATGCTATGTTGCAGAGAAGTTAAAGAATAAGACCATATCATATTCTTAACTAATACCACACTGTACCAACACTATAGAGCTTTGATAAGAACAGCCACAGGACTTCTAAGTGGCTTGAGTCACGAGATGTCACATTATTTGGGTTACAGGGGAGTAGTACTTCTCTGAAATCACTGTTTGTTAATCCACATGAGTATTGCCACAAAGACTGAAAAGAGGAAAGTGGGGTAGTTACAACACAAAGCTCACAAGAAAACGTCAGTGTGGAAATTCTTGAAGGAATTCTGTAGGATTTCATGTCTGCTTGGGGAATTATGATATAGGCTAATGCTGCCTCCCTCTTTGGCATGCTATCTCTGTGACGAACTGTAGCTCTGCTGTTCAAATGTTTTGGTCTAAAGTAGCCTTTATGATGTAAGAAGGTAGTTCACCATTCACTCACTTACCATTAGCCTTAGTGATGGGGGAAAAATGGATACAGCTGCATATTATTTTTGACGATATATCGTATAGTTTTGACGATCTCGCAATATTATTTTGCACTAGCTGCCTGCAAGACGATCTACACTTTCATCAGTTTTCTCATGGCTTTCTCTTGTCCCTCTGCAGCAGACATATGATGAGCAATATATTTGGGTAATAAAAAGCATGAGCTGGCGCACACCCAGAGAAAAAATATTTCGCTTAGAGGTGCTGACTAACAGTGAATAACCTGTAAGCTCTAAAAATAAAGAGTCGCATACTCATATATGGAGTACCAGTCAAAAGTTTGGGCACACCTGCTCATTCAAGGGTTTTTCTTTATTTTTACTATTTTCTACATTGTAGAATAATAGTGAAGACATCGACTATGAAATCACACATATGGAATCATGTAGTAACCAAAAGAAAGTGTTAAACAAATCAAAAATATTTTTGATTCTTCAAAGTAGCCACCCTTTCTCTTGATGACAGCTTTGCACACTCTTGGCGTTCTCTCAACCAGCTTCATGAGGAATGATTTTCCAACAGTCTTGAAGGAATTCCCACATATGCTGAGAACTTGTTTGCTGCTTTTCCTTCACTCTGCGGTCCATCTCATCCCAAACCATCTAAACTGGGTTGAGGTCGGGTAATTATGGAGGCCTGGTCATCTGATGCAGCATTACATCAATCTCCTTCTTGGTCAAATAGCCCTTACACAGCATAGAGGTATGTTGGGTCATTGTCATGTTGAAAAACAAATGATAGTCCCATTAAGCGCAAACCAGATGGGATGGCGTATCGCTGCAGAATGCTGTGGTAGCCATGCCGGTTAAGTGTGCCTAGAATTCTAAATATAATCACTGACAGTGTCACCAGCAAAGCACCCCCATACATCACACCTCCTCCTCCATGCTTCACGGTGGGAAACACATGCGGAGATCATCCGTTCACCTACTCTGCGTCTCACAAAGACACAGCGTTTGGAACCAAAAATCTCAAATTTCGATGGACGTATTGTCCATTGCTTGTGTTTCTTGGCCCAAGCAAGTCTCTTCTTATTATTGGTATCCTTTTTAGTAGTGGTTTCTTTGCAGCAATTCGACCATGAAGGCCTGATTTCACGCAGTCTGTTGGAAAAAGCATTCCAGGTGAAGCTGGTTGAGAGGATGACAAGTGTGCAAAGCTGTCATCAAGGCAAAGGGTGGCTGGCTACATTGAAGAATCTAAAATATATCATATTTTATATAAATCATAACACTTTTTTGGGGGTTATTTCATAGTTTTTATGTCTCCACTATTATTCTACAATGTATAAAATAGTACAAATAAAGAAAAACCCTTGAATGAGTAGGTGTGTCCTAACCTTTGACTGGTACTGTATATAGAGTGTGCGACTCTCTTTATACAGCAATTTATTTGGAACATTGAAATCGCAATACATAGACAATCATGCGAATTGCAATACATATCGTATCGGCACCTAAGTATCGTGATAGTATTATATTGTGAGGTCCCTGGCAATTCCCAGCCCTATTTAGACCTGTTGCATTATGAAAGACATTGATTCCCCAAAATGACATGGAGGAACAAGGTGTCCTAATCCGGGAAACTACATGGCATTCTTTAAAAAGCAACTGAAGATGTAGGCTGTCACCTTTTAAATTGTTGGTAGCAGTAAGCTGAGGAGTGAGCAGTCTTACTGGACTTACCAGTTCAGATTTATCCAGCCAACGTCATGGATCCTTTGACAGTGTGTGCAGCCTTCCATGAAAAAATGTGGTTTGTTTAGCTTCGAAGCTGTATGGGAAACATTGTCAGGCCTTTTGTGATTTTCAAGATTGTGGAGTCCACAAACAGCATGCGGGCTATGGTCCTTTGTGTTGCTGTGCTGTGTATCCAGTCAGCTGTCTCATAGCCTTGTCTCCTCTTTCCTCTATGCTCCTGGTCTCAGCTCCGGTAGAGGTTTTAGTCACTATATCGTCAAAACTGACCTCATCCTTTCTGTGTTTCGATAGGGAAGGTTTTTGCAGGTGCAGGGATTTTGTTGGCCTCATGACCCAGGGAAGGACCCCTAGGACTACATCTCAATGGCGTGTCTAAGTCAGCCCAAAAAAACTATTGGCGGAGGGAAGGGAAATGCCGGCGGACCAAATTTAGAGCACTCTCCCTCTCTGTGACTTAATGTGGCGTGTGTTTCTGATCCCATTGATTTTCTTGCTCTTGTTCTAACTATCTCACACAGTCCCGGGGACAGGAGAGGCATGTCGTCTTCTTCTGAGTCTTTCACAATGGTCTCTCTCCCCCCTGATGTCGTAATGTAGGATTTTATTTCAGCATGGTACGTGACAGTGGGTAGCTTCCACTTCCTCTGTATTTCCTGTCTCTTTGGTGGCCCACAGCTGTGCCTACATCTAGGCTACTTGTTTTTAGGATATGTGTTGAGTAAGAGTGTTTGTTTGTGCTGTGCGACCTTATGTCTTTCATAATTGTAACCCTGACTGTGTCTGTTTTACAGGAGGCTGCTGGCTGAGTGGTCACCATGGAGCCCTTCCTGCGCATCACCTTTAATGCGTTTGATGTGGGGGTCCTGCCCCCCCTGACTAACGCTCCATTCTGTGCCATTAAGATGAAGGAGTCCCTCAGCACTGGTCAGTAGCACTAACCATGGGGTACTTACAAACTGTATATGCACACACACCTCTCCCTCTCACCTTTTTGTCTCTCTCCCTCCCTTTCACATGTACACAACCACACTTTATGATATGTACATGTGTAATCTGTATGTAGTAGTGTAACTCATCTCCCTCCTCTCTCCTCTCGCTCTCCAGAGCGGGGGAAGACCCTGGTCCAGAGGAAACCCACCATGTACCCAGCCTGGAAGTCCTGTTTTGATGCCCACATCTATGAGGGCCGTGTCCTGCAGGTGATTCTGATGAAGACCACAGAGGAGCCATTGGCCGACGCAACGGTGGGCGTGTCCGTGCTGGCCGAGCGCTGTAAGAAGGGCAATGGCTGTGTTGAATTCTGGGTAGACCTGCAGCCTTCTGGGAAGGTTCAAATGGCCGTCCAGTTCTTTACGGAGGACACAGACACAGCAGGTAGTAGCCCAAACATACATGCTCTCAATCTGGCACTTACTGTATATCTCTCTGTCTCTCTCTGTACTCTCCAGCACTCATCCACACTGGTTTGACAGTAAACAGTGGCCTCTAGTGGTATATGGTAATCGTGCTGGAGGGGATGGCCGCCGCTTTTACGGGCTCCTGACCAATAGTTACATATTTTTATAATTATTTAGATTTTTTTCAACACCCTTTTTTCTCCTCTGTTTTCGATCTTGTCTCATCGCTGCAACTCCCCAACAGGCTCGGGAGGCGAAGGTCGAGTTATGCGTCCTCCGAAACATGACCCGCCAAGCCACGCTTCGTAACACCCGCCCGCTTAACCCGGAAGCCAGCCGCACCAATGTGTGGGAGGAAACACCGTTCAACTGACCACCATAGTCAGCCTGCAGGTGCCTGGCTCGCTACAAGGAGTCGCTAGAGCGCAATGAGCCAAGTAAAACCCCCCCGGCCAAACCCTCCCCCTAACCCAGACGACACTGGGCCAACTGTGCGCGGCCCTATGGGACTCCCAATCACGGTCTGTAGTGACACCTCTAGCACTGCGATGCAGTGCCTTAGACCACTGTGCCGCTCGGGAGGCCCCGGATAGTCATACTCAAAGCTGCTCCTGACCAATTGTGCTATTTTGTGTGTTTTTCTTTTGCGCTGCTCCTAACATGTTTCATCCATTGTTTCATATGATCGAAAAGAGCTTCTGGACATCCAAACAGAGATCAATAACCTCGATTTGGATGAGGACTTCTATTTCAACCAAAAGGCTCCTGAACAGCTTCCCCAAAGCCATAAAACTGCTGAACAGTTAATCTGCTTTTCACCCCCTACCTACATATTACCTCAATCACTCACCCAACTACCTCATACCCCAGTACACTGACTCTATCAGTACTCCTTGCATATAACCTGTATATAGCCTCGTTATTGTTATTTTATTATGTTAATATTTTATTTTATCTATTTGTTAATTTTTTTTACATTGCAACTGCATTGTTGGAAAAGGGCTCGTAAGTAAGCATTTCATGTCTGCACTTGTTGTATTCGGCGAATGTGAGAAAAACATTTGATTTGATTTAGAGAAATATGCTGCTGCACAAGTCTGCCAAGCCAGCTCGTCACATGGAGCTCAGCCTAGCCCAGAAGCCATGCAGGCCCTGAAAGGGGGAGTGTGTGTATCTACAGCTGGCATATGACCCAGGCCTAGGGGGAGGCTGTATGTGGGAGTGTCCCAGTCAGGCTGAAACTGCTCTGGCTCAGCCCGGGCTAGGCTGGAGCAGCATCCATCATACCCCCCTCTCTCTGCAGGTTTCCTGAAATGCAGCACAGACTGTGGTATATTTAGGCCTGTGTGTCTGAGTATCCCTCTCTGCCTGACTCTGTCACCAGCCTGTATCCAGAGTTGGCAGGCAGGAGCAACTCCTCTCTAAACATACACGCCAGTCAATGGAATGAGATGGCAAGGAGGACATATTATTTATTTTTTTCCCTCTATCTATTCATCTTCTCGTCTGTCTGTTTCCTCCCTCACTCTCTTTTGTGTCTTCTCACAGTCCTCATATCAGTTTTTATTTTCTTTGTTTACCTCTCTCACGCCGCTCTCATTTTCTTTTCATGACCTTTGACCCAGTCCCCTTGGCTTCCGCCAGCTGCAGCCACATTTCCCAGAAGGTCGTCATGATTTACTCTGAAAGTCAAACAAGTGTGACCTGACCTCAGTCTTTAGATCTCTTTCCTTAATCTATCCCAATTTGATGATTCATGTTTAATAAATGGTATTTCTATAGCGAATAGATCATCTCTAACTCTGAGACTCAATTTATGCAGGTTTAGAATATAACAATGTAGATACAAGGTGCATGAATTTTTGCAATTCCATTTTTTTTTTTTATACCAAGGTGCCATTTGTAGCTCACTGTAACAACGTTTCCATCACCAGGTTTCCACCATTTCATGCAGATGAATTACCTGACAAATGAAAAAAGTCACGACTGGGCTGATGGAAATGCCAACAGACAATTTGTTCGTTCGACATGGTGGGATCTTTTTGTCTCTGTAAAAGGAATTATGCGAGAAATGGTGATTGGAAACACCTTTTTATGTGCAAATATTGATATAATAACCATCATATCGAAGTAAACTTGGAGTCACGCGATGACATGTTGTGTGGTCCTCCCACTATGACTCGGGAAAGCATGCAGTTTAGGCTACAAATGAAATAAGCTCTGATGAACTTCACAGGGTGGTGAAAGTGCACGGGGATGAGCGTGATGCTCTTTTCAATAACTATAGAGGGTCTTATTCTGGGGACATGATGATCGATGCTTGACTGTCGTTTGACAAATACAAATAATATCACTGTTGACCATTTAATAATCTCATAATGTAGGTAGCCTACCCGCTGCAAGCTGTTGCTTTAAAGTGCATGTGTCAAGACCAGAGTGGGCTCATTTGCTTTATAACGCAACAGGTGTTGTGACAAAACCATCAGTAGAGTTGAAAATGCAATGGAAACCCATTTAACTTTGTATATTTCATTGTACATGGGAATTTAACAGAAAAAGTTATTTTTATGTGTACTACATAAACACGCACAGCCTTTTATCTGCAAAAAGTCGTTTTGATGGAAACCCATTCTGGTTGAAAATGCGCGTATTGTTTTATGCAGATTTGTTTATATTCGCATGAAAATCTGTCGCAAATTGGATGGAATCCTAGCTATTGTAACAAAATATGTCTCAATATCACCCACAGACAATGGTATGATTGAGTACATAGAATCGTTAACTTTAACATTTTCATGTGTCCCCAGCAGCATTTAAATCGACAGTGAAGATGCGTAAAGACGAGGACGAGCCGATGACCCTGAACCGAAGGAGAGCCATTAAACAGGCCAAGGTGCACTTCATCAAGAACCATGAGTTCACCGCCACCTTCTTTAGACAGCCCACCTTCTGCTCTGTCTGCAGGGAGTTTGTCTGGTGAGAGACGGAGACCACCTATCCCAACACCACCATGACCAAATCAAGTTGTAATGGTCACATACACATGGTTAGCACATGTTAATGTGAGTGTAGCGAAATGCTTGTGCTTCTAGTTCCGACAGTGCAGTAATATCTAACAAGTAATCTAGCAATTCCACAACAACTACCTAATACACACAAATCTAAGTAAAGGGATGGAATAAGAATATGTACATATTATCATACGGATGAGCGATGACCGAGCAGCATAGGCAAGATGGTATAGAATACCATCCATACTGACCTCCACACTGACCATGACCATGAAAAAAGAACATGACTTCCTCACACGTCATTACTGCATCAGACAGTGGGCTTTCAACCTGGTTTACTAGTGTAGTAGTTTGTTTTACACAGAAACGGTATTATGCCTTGGCCTAGCAGTAAACCAGAGTACAGAGAGAAAAACCAGCCCCCATGGGGTCTCTAAGTAGACCCATTAGCAGCCCTAATTGTTCCCTCACTGGAGTAGCCAGGCCAATAATAACAATACGACTGGCTGGTACGACCTGTAATGTGAGCTGTGTAAGTCACTGTCTTGGGAAAACCCACAGGGTGTTCCAACAAGTTCAGCGGCTCAGCACAATTCCCAGGGCAGTCCCCTTCCTACCAGAGAAAAAAGCTGCTATTGGTTCCTAGTGGCGACAGGTTGAGGAATGACCAATGCCCCTTTTGGCCTTAGAAGTGTGTGTGGACGGTGTTTGTGCAAAAGATGAATGAATGTCTTTCCTCCTGTTAAGCTACCATTGTTTGTTGTCACCGTCAATACTTTTCATGAGATTTGCTCAGCAACTGGGAATAGTACACAAAGATTAGAAATGTTATGTGTGACTCTTACACCCTGTTTTCTTTTCAAACAGGGGACTCAACAAGCAAGGCTACAAGTGCCGACGTGAGTGTCTCACTGACCTCTCGCTGTTTAGATTTTTCCACCATATGAACATTGTTTTGTAGCTTGGAGGCATCCTAAGCATTCACTGTGCAGACATTCACTACTAAAAATATACACGTTTCTCATATCAATAGGTGAATGTCTTAACTGTGAGCTTGCCCTAATGTGGCTTTATCTCTGTCCTCAGAATGCAACGTTGCTATCCACAAGAAATGCATCGACAAAATCATTGGGAGATGCACCGGAACAGCAGAGAACAGTAGAGACACTGTGGTAAGCTTTATGACCACCTATCATAATACATTGCATATAGTAGTTGGTGTTTTGAAGATCAGTTTTCAACGGAGCAATTCCCTTGATCAATATGTTTACTTGGATCGTCATTTTCCCACGACAATTCCTCTGACTGCATCGCGGTCATGCAGCTGTGAGGGAACTGTCATGTTTCTCTACATCCCTTTAACGGCAAGAGGAGACCCATTCAGGGAGGTCAACGGCTATCAGAGACCAGGCAAATCAATGGGCTCGTGTTTAAAACTGAACAGGGGTGCTCCATTCCAATTGTAGTTTAGCTAGCACAGTACCAAAGTAGCCAGTATGGTGCCAGTGGATTCAGCATAAGACCATTATTACCAGTAGTGGAGCACTTTTAACTAGTGTTGCAGTGTTGCTTATGAAGTACACAGCCAGGGAGATCGTAAGGATGCTAGTATCTGCAGCAGGAGGATCAGCTCTTCAGCACCTGAGGCAGCTAGGATAGAGCGGCCTTCACTTCAGGGGTTAGTGGTCGGAGTCCCCTGTCTGCAGCCTGTATGGGAGCTCCCCTGGGTGTGTAGGTGGAATTGTAGTCAGTCAGTGCTGTGAGGGTGGAGTCAGTCCACCAGTTAAGGGTGTAGGTCTGCTCCCTTTGGGGAACCATGAGGAGCTTCAGAAGGGCTGTGAGGCCCCACAGACTCCCAGGTCTTTGGGCAGTGCTCATTGGTACTATGGCTCTTTGATGACGGGAGCTCTGTGTCCACAGTTCCAGAAGGAGCGTTTTAAGATCGACATGCCGCATCGCTTCAAGAGCCACAACTACATGAGCCCTACCTTCTGTGACCACTGTGGCAGTATGCTGTGGGGAATGGTCAAGCAGGGCATCAAGTGTGAAGGTGGGTGTGATGCCCCCTCTCTCTCATTCCCTCTCCCTCTCTTTCCATCCATCTTCAATACGCGCAATCTCTTAGCTCTGGCCCTCTATCTCCTTCCCTCTCCATCTTTTCACCACCAGTGTCTTACTCTTCTCTCCTTTCTCCTGTCAGATTGTTCCATGAACATCCATCACAAGTGTCAGAAGAAAGTGGGCAATCTCTGTGGAATCAACCAGAAACTTCTGTCTGAGGCCCTCAACCAAGTTAGCCAGGTGTGAAAGGCAGGGATATGCACTTGGTCATACCCACATTCACACATATGAATGTGTTTTTTAGAATCATTAATGCACATTCATAAACGTATTGTAATGGCATTTTTACCCCCTCAGAAATCCATAAGTAGGTCTGAATCCAACAAATCCCAGTCAACGGACATTGGAATCTACCAGGACTTCACCGAAAGCCCAGGAGCGGACCCTAGTGGTGAGTAGCTGTCACTGTCGCAGCTGAGAGCAAGGTAATCAGCATTATATACTGGGTGGTTTGAGCCATGAATGCTGATTGGCTGACAGCCGTGTTATATCAGACCGTATACAACGGGTATGACAACATGTATTTTTACTGCTCTAATTACATTGGTAACCAGTTTATAATAGCAATAAGGAGCCTCGGGGGTTTGTGGTATATGGCCAATATACCACGGCTAAGGGCTGTATCCAGGCACTCCATGTTGTGTCGTGCATAAGAACAGCCCTTAGCTGTGGTATTTTGGCCATATACCACACCCACTCCTCATGCCTTATTGCCTAAGTATACAAGGTATATGACAAAACATGTATTTTTACTGTTTTAATTACGTTGGTAACAAGTTTATAATAGCAATAAGGCTCCTCGGGGTTTTGTGAATATGGCCGATATAGCACGACTAAGAGCTGTATCCTGAACAGCCCTTAGCCGTGGTATATTGGCCATATACAACACCCCCTCAGGCCTTATTGCTTAAGTAAACCACACTTTTTGGTGTTTCTTATCCATATTTTTTGTTGTTGTGTCTTTACATGTGTGAATGCATCTATTGACATTATGCCCCTCTTTCTGTGTGTGTGTGTTCAACAGAAGCCAATGAGAATCTGTGGGAGGGTGGTAACGTCCCTGCCCCCACCAGCATTACCCCCAAGATCCACCTCACCATCGACGACTTTGTGTTCCACAAGGTGCTGGGCAAGGGCAGCTTTGGCAAGGTAATGTAGGCCCCAGGCCAAACACTGGTACATTTACCCTCACCACTGACACCCATGCACACACACTTAATGGCCTTCCCACAAGTGTCACATGCTAATACTGCTTTGTCTAAAAGGTTCCAACTGCTGCAAACTAAAGTACTTTAGTGGTTTAGTTAGTATATGTTTTTATCTATTGTCGGAATGACAATAGCAACCCAGTGGCCTGCTCTGGTCTGATAGTTGTTCAACATGTGTTTTCTCTCTGGGAGTATGCAGCCTAACAGTATCACCTCTCTTGTGTGGCGCTCCAGGTCCTGCTGGCTGAGCTGAAGGGGCGAGGGGAATACTTTGCTGTGAAGGCCCTGAAGAAAGATGTGGTACTGATGGATGATGACGTGGAGTGTACCATGGTGGAGAAGAGAGTCCTGGCCCTGGCCTGGGACAACCCCTTCCTCGCACACCTCTACTCCACCTTCCAGACCAGGGTGTGACCCCTCTCCATAGCTTTATCTTTCGTTATGAGAACAATTTTCCCTCAGACTGATTTGTGTCACTATACTTATCTGTGAAGACCGTAGTTTAAATGATAGGATTATGTGCGTGTGTGTGTTTTCCCAGGAACACCTGTTTTTTGTGATGGAGTACCTGAATGGAGGGGATCTGATGTTCCACATACAAGATAAGGGTCGCTTTGATCTCTACAGAGCCACGTGAGTGACCGACTACAGTGTTATGTAGGCTCTATCTCACCATTCACCAGCCACTAAGTAGTTATGTTACTTTAAAACTCATCCAAGAGGGTTTGATAGCAGCTTAAAGGCAGACTGTAGGCCTTTCATAATGATGATGCACACAGAAGTAATTTGGCCTCTACCATTCTTCTCCCCCAGGTTCTACGCAGCAGAGATCATAATTGGACTGCAGTTCCTCCATTCCAAAGGAGTTATTTACAGGTGAGCTCCATGAACTGCGATGGCCTGATCTTGTCGTGCACATGATTCACCCCTGTATTAGTGCTTAATAGATGGACTTAATTCCCTTTAATCAGGGAGCTGATTGAACCCCTCTCCCCCCTGCCCTAACCCTTCCCTGCTACAGGGACCTGAAACTGGACAATGTGATGCTGGACAGGGACGGCCACATTAAGATTGCTGACTTTGGGATGTGCAAGGAGAACATGTTTGGAGAGAATCGGGCATCCACTTTCTGTGGGACGCCAGACTACATCGCACCAGAGGTTTGTGTGATTGTCTGTGTCTATGCGGGATAGGGTTTTGTAGGATTCTGTTTAAAGCAATTTACTCTCTGTCCTGTATTTGTTAGCCTGTGTTTTGATCCTGACTGTAGTTGACTCTTAACATAGTTGACTCTTAACATAGTTGACTCTTAACAAAGTTGACGCTTAACATGTGGCTCTCTGTCTGTCCATCCTCAGATCCTGCTGGGACAGAAGTACACCTTCTCCGTGGACTGGTGGTCGTTTGGGGTGCTGGTGTATGAGATGCTGATTGGCCAGTCGCCGTTCCAGGGTGATGACGAGGAAGAGCTGTTTGAGTCCATCAGGATGGACATGCCTCACTATCCTGGCTGGCTCACCAAGGAGGCCAATGACCTGCTGGAGAAGGTGAAGTTGCTGCTAATTCTCTTCTCTCACCGACCCCTGACCTCCTTTTCACAATGTTGTATGTCTGTGACAGTAGGTGGCAGATGGGGCTCCACTAGTAAACAATGTAATCTCGCAATATCCCCTGACTTTCATCCACACGAATCATGCACACACAGACATTCCCACATAAACTCAGCAGGACCCTGTCTTTCAAAGATAATTCGTAAAAATCCAATTAACGTCACAGATCTTCATTGTAAAGTGTTTAAACACTGTTTCCCATGCTTGTTCAATGAACCATAAACAATTAATGAACATGCACCTGTGGAACGGTCATTAAGACTAACAGCTTACAGACGGTAGGCAATTAAGGTCATAGAAAACTTAGGACACTAAAGAGGCCTTTCTACTGACTCTGGAAAAACACCAAAAGAAAGATGTTCAGGGTCCCTGCTCATCTGCGTGAACGTGCCTTATGCAAGCTGCAAGGAGGCATGAGGACGGCAGATGTGGCCAGGGCAATAAATTGCAATGTCCATACTGTGAGATGCCTAAGACAGCGCTACAGGGAGACAGGATGGACAGCTGATTGTCCTCGCTGTGGCAGACCATGTGTAACAACACCTGCACAGGATCGGTACATCCGAACATCACACCTGCGGGACAGGTACAGGATGGCAACAACAACTGCCCGAGTTACACCAGGAACGCACAATCCCTCCATCAGTGCTCAGACTGTCCGCAATAGGCTGACAGAGGCTGGACTGAAGGCTTGTAGGCCTGTTATAAGGCAGGTCCTCACCAGACATCACCGGCAACAACGTCGCCTATGGGCACAAACCCACCGTCGCTGGACCAGACAGGACTGGCAAAAAGTGCTCTTCACTGACGAGTCGCAGTTTTGTCTCACCACGGGTGATTGTTGGATTTGAGTTTATCGTCTAAGAAATGAGCGTTACTCCGAGGCCTGTACTCTGGAGCGGGATCGATTTGGAGGTGGAGGGTCCATCATGGTCTGGGGCAGTATGTCACAGTATCATCGGACTGCGCTTGTTGTCATTGCAGGCAATCTCAACACTGTGCGTTACAGGGAAGACACTCTCCTCCCTCATGTGGTACCCTTCCTGCAGGCTCATCCTGACATGACCCTCCAGCATGACAATGCCACCAGCCATACTGCTCGTTCTGTGCATGATTTCCTGCAAGACAGGAATGTCAGTGTTCTGCCATGGCCAGTGAAGAGCCCGGATCTGGGACCTGTTGGATTGGAGGGTGACAGCTAGGGCCATTCCCCCCAGAAATGTCTGGGAACTTGCAGGTGCCTTGGTGTAAGAGTGGGGTAACTTCTCACAGCAAGAACTGACAAATCTGGTGCAGTCCATGAGGAGGAGATGCACTGCAGTACTTAATGCAGCTGGTGGCCACCCCAGATACTGACTGTTAGTTTTGACCCCCTTTGTTCAGGGACACATTATTCAATTTCTGTTAGTCACATGTCTGTGGAACTGGTCCAGTTTATGTCTCAGCTGTTGAATCTTGATGTTCATACAAATATTTACAGTATAACCCTCTCGACCCCTCCCATCTACATATTCACAAGCTCTGCACACACACGCACCTTACATCTCAGATGGGATGCCTGTTTCTAAGCTCTTGTGCATCTCTGTGCTCGATCCTCAGCTGTTTGAACGAGACCCCAGTCGCAGACTAGGGGTGGTGGGGAACATCCAAGAACACTCCTTCTTCAAGACCCTAAATTGGCCTGCCCTGGAGAAGAGGGAGATTGAACCCCCCTTCAAACCTAAAGTGGTACGATCTGGTTCTCTGGCTTATGATGTGGATAGTGAAACTCACACACGGATGCTTTTGATTTGTTTACGCCATGTGAATGACTTATTTGGAGTTGTGGTGTGAATGTTTCTATTGGTCACTTGTTGAACTGACACCCCTTCTCTGCTGAGCACAGAAAGCGCCCAATGACTGCAGCAACTTTGACCGGGAGTTCCTGCGTGAGAAGCCCCGCCTCTCCCACGCGGACAAGAACTTGATTGACTCTATGGACCAGGCGGCCTTTGCAGGCTTCTCTTTCATCAACCCCAAGATGGAATGCATTATGGTCAATTGAAGGCACAACATAATTCCTCCAACTCTCCATTATAAACATATAAACACACAGGGAAGGGAGGAAGGAAGGAAGGACGGAGAGACCAGTGTAGCATTTATCACTGTGGTGGGTCCAATCAATAGTGGTGTCTTTCTTTTCCTTGTGATCAAACCTTGAATCAATATGAATCAGTCCATGTACTGTACTTTGTCCCCCAACAACACTTGCACACCCCCTAGCTCAGACTGATGTTTAATATTTAGCATGCTGGGAAGTCACGGATTAAATGTGGCTTCTTTTATCACACCCCTGTGTGCCCTACCTACTGTCTGTCACTCTTTCCTGTCCTGATCATTCACATAATATTTTGTGTGTCTGTGCGTGTCAGCACTCGCTGTGCGTAAACGCATAAATGGATGTGTCTTTATGAGTGACAGCATGAATGTCTAGTATTTCCCCCTAGCTATAGCAGTTACTCTGATTTGGAGTCACATGCTGGTGCCAGCTATGAATTGTCTATAATGGGAAAAAAGGTAGTACTTTTTCAGGTACAAAATGAAAGGGTGCTGCATATAAAAACTGGTTGTAGAATACCCAAGAAACAGGACCAGTAGAGAACGCACAGATTTATGCATGGATAGTCTCATTCCTCTCTCACCGTGTGGATATATCTGCCCATCCACACGGTATAAAACTAAGGATTTGCAACAAGTACTGCAGCTTTCCCACTTTCCTGAACCAACTGCAGCTACTCTGATTAAGACCTGAGTGATTGTGAAACAGAGTGGGACATCTTTCTGAAGGGAGAAAATTTAGCAAAAGGATGGATAATTGTGTCTTGTGTTACTTGAAAGTATTGTCAGAGGCATCATGCCCATAGGGGGCACAAGGGCACGTGCCTCCTCAGATGTTACATTTAATTACTAAATATAAATTTTAAGCCAATCAATCAAATGTATTTATAAAGCCCTTTTTACATTAGCAGATGTCACAAAGTTCTATACAGAAACCCAGCCTAAAACTCCAAACATCAAGCAATGCAGATGTAGAAGCACAGTGGATAGGAAAAACTCTCTAGAAAGGCAGGAACTTAGGAAGAAACCTAGAGAGCCCACATATTATCATAATTATTTATAAAAAAAGATCTGTCAGCTGTATGATGCAGAGGGGTCACACAGTCTGGACCAGTAAGTGATTCCTTCCAAGGTGCATCGCGGACCAAAGATATGCATGCAGACAGTACTGTCAGTGGAGGAGGAGAGTGTCGAGTGAATCACAGTTGATTTTAACTGCCGGTTATGGGCAGGTCTCACAGGAGCTATGTATGAAAATAAATTTGATCAAGCTATGTAGGCAATTGATTCATTCTTGATAAGTAAATAAAACACAAATGTTTTGTTGTTTCTCTGTAATACTAGCCACCTAGCAATTTTATGAAGTTGACTTTAGCTAGCCAGCTACAGTGCCCTTCGTAATTATTGGGACAGTGAAGCATTTTTTATTTTGGTTCTATACTCCAAAGGTTTGACACAACCAAAACAAAGAGCAAATGCATCCAACACATTTGTAGAGTCACAAGATTGATGTAGTCATCGCGTACTATGAATATGGGACCAAATACTTAACTTTTGACTACTTTAATACACATACAAGTACATTTGGCCCAATACTTTTGGTCACCCGATATGGATGAAAATACCTTCAAATTAAAGCTGACAGTCTGCACTTTAACCTCAGTCGTTGTTTGATTTCAAATCCAAACTTTTGGAGTATATTGCCAAAATAAAAAATGCTTCACTGTCCCAATAATTACCGATCGTTTCCTAATCTCCCGACTTCATAAATAGATACCAAGCCATTTCAGGCTATCAGTCAAGTTAGAGTAGCTTGTCTAACTATCTTAGCTGGCATGCCTGCTGGCAAGGTTGCTAGACTTTAGAAAATACAAAAATTGCTTTAATTCTTGGGTTATGAGACTGTATACCAGTGTGGCAGTTGTACTAAACTTTTAAGATATAAAAGTTCTTAAAGAATCAATGTGCATCATTAATTAAAATGACAATTGAACAGGTAGAGGTGTGGTTAAATAACCTATGCAGAAAAATATAATATATTTACATAGAATTAGGCATAACAATTATGGCTCTAGATTGCAGGAAAAAGCTGTTTCAGGTGTTTGAAAAATGCAAATCTCTCCAACTTCTCAGAATTCTCAGATCCCCCCACCATCCATCCTCATGTACTTTATGCCCCCTCTAAAATAATGGGTGCATGAGGCCCCTGGTATTGTAACAAGAAAATTAGGATATGCTGGATTTGAAATGAAAATGTATATTGCCCTAAACAGACACAATATTTATAAAGGATGTACTTTTTTACTGTCTTCATATTTTACATCTGATTATAAATAAGCATGTCTTTTTATTGATGGTGATATGTTTTCCATCACGTTTTGATATTTGCAAAATGTGACACTTTCTGATAAGTGTGTTGTCACAACTTTGCTCCTCAGAGACACTTTCACAGGAAAGTGTTTGATTTATTAGGATCCCCATTAGATGAAATGTGGTGAGCACGGACAACAATGCTTACAACTTGCGCCCCTCCAGTCCACAGCTCAGGCCGTTACCTTACAACCCCAGCACTCCAGTCAAGCCACAAGGGAAAAAGATGAGAGGCCAAGAGGGTATGTCACTTCTTGAGATGCAAAACAATATTGTAATGCTTTTGACAGCAAAGATAGATGAAAGGGCAAATGGCTTGGAGGACATGGTTAGGGAGAATACGATGAAAATTGAAGCCATGAAAAAATCTGTTGACTTTATCTATGGAAAAGTGAAAACCCTCAAAGTGACATGAAGAAAGTGGAAGTTATCTGCCAGGAAAATGAAAGGAAGGTGGCTGAACTCGAGCAAAAGGTGAATGGGGCAGAGAGATACCAGCGCAGGTGGAACCTGAGGCTCCATGGAATTCCAGAGCAGGCGGGTGAGGACATCAAATGCAGAGTTGTTGACGTCTGTGGAGCTGTCATTCCCGAATCAAAAGCCAAACTTCAGGAAAATGTAGACATCGTTCATCGTTTGGGAAGACTCAAGGATCAAGACAAGAGACTGAGGACAACCATCATCCGGTTCACCAACAGATCTACACGGGATCTTCTCTGGAGGCCAGCGAAGAACTGTGAATTCCTCATCAAGCAAAAATGGAGGTTCACGGAGGATCTGACAAAGTGACAAGAGAGAAACTGTGGTCGATGGTGGCTGCAGTTTGAAAAGCAGGGAAAACTGCATTTGTTGTCGGTGCAAGAATGGTCATCGATGGGGAAGAAATGCGGCCAAATCAGAACATTTGAGAGAGAGAGAGACAGAATCAAACTTGGACAGAACAGTCAGGCCAAAAAACGGCCTAATTGCCAGGTGAAAAGCAAACTTTTATTATAAAAAATGTACACAAACACTTGAATGAGAAAAGGCTGACCTGAGAACTGGTAAACTAAACACTATCTATAGGTGAATAACTGCTTATTGTAAAGTCTACACAATGTCTCCCCCTTGTGGGAGTAAGAATAATTTGGTAACTTTATGACCAGTATTTGTTTGTTTTTGTGGGAGAGGTTAATAATGGGATGGAAATCCTTTTGAGTTACATATCCTTAGGAAAAGCTTATATTAGCATATCAAGGTTGTTGGTTGAAGTTTATGTCTATCTCTTTGTTCAATTAATGTCAGGGGCATTCGTAATTTACTCAAACGTAAAGCTATTTTCCTGTATTGCAAACGGTTTAACGCAGACTTTTACTTCTACAAGAGACTTGTGCTTGTTCTTCCGCTCTATCTTTTTGGAAAAATCAATGGGATAACGATATCTGGTTATCATATGGCAACAACCACTCTGCAGGTGTAGCAGTTTTATGAGGTGCACTTAAAGGGAAGGTCATCAGTAGTAAGACTCACCACTCCGGACGTTGATTAATTTTAACACTAAATTTCAACAGTGAAATGTTTTTATTAGGGAATATTTATGCATCCAACAACAAACAAAATAAGAGGATATTATTTCAAGAATTTGAAGAAGAGATGAATCAAGTTGGTCTATTTCAGGATATCAAAATGATCTTCGGTGAAGATTTTAATTCTGTATCTAATGTGATGATTGACAGATATCCACCTCCTAACAGATCCAGCATTGTTAATCCTGAGTTTAATAACCTATGTCTTGGTCTTGGATTAGTCAATATTTGGAGATCTAAATATCCTGATAAAATGGACTTCACTTGGAGTAACAAGGACATGTCCAGACAGTCAAGAATTGACTTCTGGTTGATTTCTAATTCATTAGATAATACTATAGTAAAGGTATCAATTGAACCATCAATTCTTACTGATCATAAAATTATATTCTTATCTTTAAATATGACTGGATCTGAAGTTAAACCAAATCGAAGTTATTGGAAACTTAATAGTAGACTGTTGGAAGATGATCATTTCAAGATGGATGCCAAAGATATTATTCAAGACAATTGGAGGAAAGCCCAACTATTTAAGTCTTAGGAAATATTGGGAATGAATGAAGTATTTCCTAAGACAAACAGCCATGAAGAGAGGTACAGAAATTGCTGGACTAAAAAGATTGAGGGAAGATACACTTGTTAAGGAAATACTTTCTCCAGTCTCTATGGAGGACCTTGATGAAGAAGGAAAGGGTCAGTTATTCTCTTTACAACTAGAACTGGACTGAATGTATGAAGAGAGAGCGAAAGGGGCATTTGTAAGATCAAGAAGGAGATGGTTGGAGGAAGGTGAAAAAAAAAATACAAAATATTTTTACAATTTAGAGAGAAAAAAATCTGAATTTTTCATAAACTTAATATAGATGGCAAATAAATTGAAAACCCCAAAGATATTTCTAAATATGTTTCAGAATTCTATGGTAACCTTTATACCAGTAATGCCTGTCCTACTAGTGACATATCTGCCTTTCTAGACTGTCAAAGACTATGCAAAATTCATAGATGAAGACTTCCAAAAGTGAAATTATGTGGTGAAATTATTTCTATTAATGAAATAAAAAGATGTATGAGCAAGTTAAAGAGAACAAATCTCCAGGGAATGATGGCCTTATTAGTGAATTCTATTTTCAGGAGGATATTGTTGAAATTATATTTAATGTTTTTAAGGAGGCAATTGATTTAGGGGTCCTGCCTGTTTCCATGACACAAGGCCTCATTTCTGCATTCCCAAACCAAACAAAGATTCTATGATGTTCGAAAATTGGAGACCAATCACATTAATGAACAATGATGGAAAGCTACTAGCATCCATCTTTGCAGAAAGACCAAAAAAAAGGTATTGACCAAATCATTGATGATATCCAGTCTGGTTTTATTAAGGGCAGACATATATGTAATAATATTTGACTAGTATTGGACTTGATAGACTACAATGAGCACATTATGAAAGATAGCTTTATTTTATTTGTAGACTTTTACAAGGCATTTGATACAGTTTAACATTATTTTCTTTTTGAGACTTCGATTTTGGGGTTTTGGTCAACATATAATTAAGAGACTTTACAATAATAGTAACAGCTCTGTTAAATTATCCCATGGAACTTCACAGAGATTTGACATTAGATGTGGAATTAAACAAGGATGCCCAATTTCTCCTTTCTGATTTTTATTGGTCACACAAGTTATGGCACTTCATATAAATAAGGATAGTTTTAGGGGTATTCAGATACAAGACAAAGAGAGAAAATGTTCACAATTGGCAGACGACACCACCATTTTCTTGAAAGATCATAATGAAGTCAGGAAAGCTATTGAGTGTATTAATGCCTTCTCACATGTATCTGGTTTATCTCTGAATATTAGGAAATGTGAATTATTTGCGTTGAAAAGATGTGACTTTTACTCAGTATGTAATATCCCTGTAAAAGATGTGATCACATGTCTTGGTGTTAAAGTTAGCAAAAATCAGAAAGAAAGGGCCAATTTAAATTTCTCTCCTATTGTAGAGAAAATTGGAAAGAGATATAACTCCTGGTTATTAAGATATCTTTCTTCATCTGGATGTGTACTTTTATCAAAATCTGAAGGTCTGTCCAGATTAGATTATACCTCCCTTGTCTTGGATGTTCCTCTGTCAGTAACTAAAATGGTTGATACTAAATTATTTAATTTCATATGAAGGAATAAACCTCATTATTTAAGAAAAGCGGTAATGCGTAGCACCCAATGTGAGTTAGGGTTGAATGCTCTGGATCTAATATAATCTTTAAGATCAAATGGATACAAAACTATTTAAGAAATAAGGATTGCATTTGGAATATAATCCCTAATTTAATATTCCAACAGATTGGTGGTCTAGAATTCTTGCTCAAATGCAACTTTGATATGGGTAAAATCCCTATTAAACTTGCAAACATTCATAAACAAGTACTTCTAACTTGGAACCTCATGTACAAACACAATTTTTCCCCACATAGGTATACAATCTTGAATAATAAAGACTTAACACAAAAACAAGTTTTTATTTTTCCAGAACTGGTTTGACAACAACATTATTTGGGTTAAACAATTATTGAATAATGATGGCCAACTATATGATTATCAAGAATTCATCGGAACACACAATGTTACATTTACTCCTGAGGAATATCAAATTGTTGTTAGAGCTGTCCCTAAAGGTGCTATTCTTCTTTTAGGAGAATATAACGATACTCCAAGTGCAACTGTTGAGGATTTTATAGCCTCAGTACAATTAGAAGGAATTTACATTTTAAACTATAAATGTAATAACATGTATATAAGGAAACTATGTCAATATGTTACTATTCCCTCTGTTAAAATGTACTGGAATGCAGCCCTAGGACAAGTGGACTGGAACAAAGTTTCGTTGTTGTCTGGTAAATATTGTATATCTACAGTGAGGGAAAAAAAGTATTTGATCCCCTGCTGATTTTGTAAGTTTGCCCACTGACAAAGAAATGATCAGTCTATAATTTTAATGGTAGGTTTATTTGAACAGTGAGAGACAGAATAACAACAAAAAAATCCAGAAAAACGCATGTGAAAAATCTTATACATTTATTTGCATTTTAATGAGGGAAATAAGTATTTGACCCCCTCTCAATCAGAAAGATGTCTGGCTCACAGGTGTCTTTTATACAGGTAATGAGGTGAGATTAAGAGCACACTCTTAAAGGGGAGTGCTCCTAATCTCAGTTTGTTACCTGTATAAAAGACACCTGTCCACAGAAGCAATCAATCAATCAGATTCCAAACTCTCCACCATGGCCAAGACCAAAGAGCTCTCCAAGGATGTCAGGGACAAGATTGTAGACCTACACAAGGCTGGAATGGGCTACAAGGCCATCGCCAAGTAGCTTGGTGAGAAGGTGACAACAGTTGGTGTGATTATTCGCAAATGGAAGAAACACAAAATAACTGTCAATCTCCCTCGGCCTGGGGCTCCATGCAAGATCTCACCTTGTGGAGTTGCAATGATCATGAGAACGGTGAGGAATCATCCCAGACCTACACGGGAGGATCTTGTCAATGATCTCAAGGCAGCTGGGACCATAGTCACCAAGAAAACAATTGGTAACACACTACGCCGTGAAGGACTGAAATCCTGCAGCGCCCGCAAGGTCCCCCTGCTCAAGAAAGCACATATACATGCCCGTCTGAAGTTTGCCAATGAACAGGACAACTGGGTGAAAGTGTTGTGGTCAGATGAGAACAAAATGGAGCTCTTTGGCATCAACTCAACTCGCCGTGTTTGGAGGAGGAGGAATGCTGCCTATAACCCCAAGAAAACCATCCCCACCGTCAAACATGGAGGTGGAAACATTATGCTTTGGGGGGGTTTTTCTGCTAAGGGGACTGGACAACTTCACCGCATCAAAGGGACGATGGACGGGGCCATGTACTGTCAAATCTATTTATTTTAGGACTGTTCTTATTTTAAAAGAAACGACTGTTAATGTTAATCTGAGAGACTCTGATATTATGTTTTATTTTGATCCAAATGATATGGACCCTGATCTAACTTTCATTGTTCATTTGCTTATCTTTCATATCCTTTTCTTTATCCATAAAATTAAGTGGGCAGAGAACAAACCCCTCTTCACATTATTTAAGATAGAATTTGAATATTATTTTGAATTGATCAGTAAATGTAAAAACAAAAAAGCAATACGCACCATAAAAGTATTTAACAAATTAAAAATAAATCTTGATATGTAATACCCCTGTCTGTTAGGTTTATGTACTCTTGTTTGTATATTTCATTTTTTTTGTATTTGTTGTGATCATAATAATAAATAAAAAGAATAATAAATAAAAAAATATATATACAATTTACATACATTTTTTTTATTACATGTAGTGTGTGTGCACCTATCGGTTACACATACTGTACATGTCAGTACATACACACAACAAGTAGGTCCAATGGGGGAAAGGCGTTGTACCGTGAGGTGTTTATTTGTTTTTTTAACCATGTTTGCTGTTCACTTGCACTGTATAAGATGGAAGGGAGTTCCATGCACTCATGGTATAATAATGTATGTTTCCTTGAAATTGTTCTGGGGATGGGGACTGAAAAGACCCCTGGTGGCATGTCTGGTGGGGTAAGTGTTTGTGTCAGTAGTGTGTGTAAGTTGGAATTTCCAACACATTCATATTCATTATAAAAACAAGAAGTGAGTCAGTCTTTCCTCAACTCTTAGCGAATAAGGACTGGCATGCATAGTATTAACATTAGCCCTCTGATTACAATGAAGAACAATATGTGCCGCTCTGTTCTGGGCTAGCTGCAGCTTAACTAGATTTTTGCAACACTTGGCCATATGACTGGACAATAATCAAGACACGATAAAACTACAGCCTGCAGGACTTGCTTTGTGGAGTGTGGTGTCAACAGCAAAACATCTCTTTATTACGGACAGACCTCTCCCCATCTTTACAACCATTGAATGCATATGTTTGGACCATGACAGTTTACAATCTACAGTAACACCAAGTAATTGAGTCTTCTCAACTTGTTTAACAGCCACAACATTCATTACCAGATTCAGCTGAGGTCTAGAGCTTAGGGAATGATATGTACCAAATACAATGCTCTTAGTTTTAGAGATGTTCAGGACCAGTTTATTACTGGCCATCCATTCCAAAACAGACTGCAACTCTTTGTTAAGGGTTTCAGTGACTTCATTCGCTGTGGTTGCTGAAGCGTATATGGTTGAAGCATCAGCGTACATGGACACACATACTTTGTTTATTGCCAGTGGCAGGTCATTTAGGGCTCATGAGTAGCGCAGCGGTCTAAGGCACTGCATCTCAGTGCTTGAGGTGTCACTACAGACACCCTGGTTCGAATCCAGGCTGTATCACAACTGGCCGTGATTGGGAGTCCCATAGGGTGTTGCATAATTGGCCCAGCGTCGTCCGGGTTTGGCCGGTGGAGGCTGTCATTGTAAGTAAGAATTTGTTCTTAACTGACGTACCTAGTTAAATAAAATTGGGGTAAAGAGTAGAGGGCCTAAAGAGCTGTCCTGCGGTACACCACCCTTCACATGTTTGACATTAGAGAAGTTTCCATTAAAGATAACCCTCTGTTTTCTATTAGATAGATAGTTCTGAAGCCACCATATGGCAGAGGTTGAAAAGCCATAACATATACAGTACCAGTCAAAAGTTTGGACACATACTCATTCAAGGGTTTTTCTTTATTTGTACTATTTTCTAAATTGTAGAATAATAGTGAAGACATCATGTAGTAACCTAAAAAGGCTGGATATAGGCAGACTATCACGTGCGACCTATACCATAGCCCATAAAGCCCATTTATCTTGTTTAAAGAGGACTGAAGACATATTTTCAACATATTTATTAGTATAACCAAAGTGCAGTAACATATATAAATTAAATCAAATTGCCTAGTACACACACCATAACTAAAATGTTCAAATCAAAAGGCTATCGTACAGAAAAATATGGACAGTCAGGTGCATCGCAAATTCAGAACTGCTGGACAGCAACATAGCAGCACTGATGGTTGGGAATGAGATGAGAATGACTGCTAAGTCTTGATCCATTAATTAAATACTAAACAATCCATATTTTCAAATTTAAAGGCCTGATTAACATGACATCAATAACGCAGCCATATCCCAAGTCCCTGGTGCAAATCAATTTAGAAACGTAAAAGATCGTTTAGAACTTAGTTTAAATGCTCTGATGAAGGCCCAAGAGAACAATAAACACTTTTCAATGAGAAAACAGAAATCCACTTTGGGTAAAAAAAATTGAAATACTTTTCTTCTCAAAGATGTAGCCTACATTGGTGATAAGTTTTAGGAGAACAAAAACGACTTAGCCTACATTTGAACACCACTGCAGAAGCTTCACTATTCGGCATCCGGGCATTTGAAGTATACTTGATTTTCAAATTGTCTCATACTATTAAACATAATTTTTTCACATACTCAAACGGCCTGCTATTAAGGATGCAACTATGGTTATTTGGAGACAACCACTGTCTTTATCATTGGATCAATACCACTTGAAAGTTTTTGGAGGACAATAATTTCCTCCTCCAGGCTAGATGGTTGTCATAATGTACAATTTGTGTCTCCCCTTTTCTTGGGCTAGATTAGAAGGAATAGGCTACTAATTTGTGTCATATTAAGAATGATGTTGGTTATGTCTCCAGTCATATAAAGTGTAGTAGAATTGCAGGAACTATGTTTATAAAAGGTCACATTTTTTCTGTGCAAAGACAGAAGAAATGTCTGTGATTAGGCCTACCCTTTCACTGCACACTCAGGCATGCAGTGTTCAGAACTGTCTGTTTAGCTACACTGATTGAGTTGTATTATTAGCCTACATTTTTTATTTATCACATTAGGAAAAGTAGCCTATCTTACATTAGTCTGCAAATGTGATGATAGATGCATGCAATCCACTATTATGAAGGTGCAATTTTATGGTAGAAAAATATCTTCCCCAAACTTGAAACTCATGGATGTGACATTTGAAGTCGGCATTGTTCTGACTTGATAGCATGTTTTATGCATCTATTTCACGTTGCACTGTATATGTGCCGTTCCACAAGTAAATTAGTCAATTTATGAGGTTGAGTAGTGGTTGACATTGTATGTGCTGTTCCACAACCTTTTAAACCTAATATTCCGGTGATAATTAATTTAGTTAGTTTTTTCTGTTCTCCAAATAACATTTTAGAGTTTTTAAATTGTGAATAAAGGCAGTAAATGAGCTTCAACTTCCAAAAGATTCCATCCCCCCCACACCCCACTTTGCCATACCCTAGGTTTAGCTGAACTGACGCCACTGCTGTGGCAGGTGGGAAGGTGCAAGTTACCTGAATGTCTTGCATGGTATTTATATTGTATTGGCTTTTGAATAGATTTGACGAGTTGATTCTTCTTATTTTTTTTGTATATTTAATACTTCAATGTTTATCTCAAAGTCCACCATATTGATGCATTTAGCTGTTGAAATTATAGTTTTTTTCCTCCAGGGGAGACCCCCAGAACCCCCTACTAGGGTTCCTCCTCTGGCTTTGGGCTAAGCCCCCAATGTCATCAAATCGTTGTAACGCCCCTGCTTTTGATTGTAGGTTACAATAGGTTGACTACCCTGCCATCTAGCGGTCAGGTTCTACAATTACTATTCATCTCCTCATTGTCTGAGCCTCTGAGGCCGACGACATTCCTGCAGTGCGCACGGCAACTGTCCTCTGAGTCCGCTCCCTCCCTCTCTGCCTTGCATCAAATAGGCTCACTGCACTAACCAACAATGGTTGAAAAGTTGCATCATTGGGACATCTGCCAAGCTTCCAAGCCTTTAGAAGGCTCATAAAGCCTGTATAAATTAAGATTAGCTCATGTTATGGCTGCATATTATTCTATCCCTTGCAACTCTGACACCATTGACATTTGAGGTTTATATTAGAAATATAAATCCCCATTCTTTTTTTTCCTCAAATAAAACCACATAGGCCCCATGTCATGTCTCAAAATTGCACTAGACCTATTTCACCTTTGATTTATTGATGATTATCATATCTGCACTTACTTCTTGTTGGGAAAAAAACATATTTAATTAAGAAAGATCAAATCGATTTTGGAAAATTGGAAAGAAATAGTCTAATAAACTGTTGTTGTTTCAATGTTCAAGCCATTTGTATATGTTAATTCTAGCAAATGGATTATTGTTATGCTACATTTATTGAATTGTAGTTATGCCATTTCCATTCTCAACGACTGTGGGACAGCTCAGACATTTTTTGTTACCAAATGGATTGGTATTTGTGGGGATTAAGCTTTAGCCTATAGAGTCAACAGCCTAGTGGGAACCTGCTTTTTACAACACGGGTCTCTTTATAACGATTTTCAAATCTAGAACACATTGGGTTCGCCATGAAAGCATATTTCTAAAAACTGTACATAAACACCTTATCACCGCCCAGCCCCCCCCCCCTCAACCCCCCTCAAAAAAAGCTGGGGGGCGGGGGGCTTGTTCATGTGCGGAACAATGGAGCAAAATTAAGCAACATCGATATATTTTATGCGGTTTCAGTCAAAAGTCGATATCACCTGGACAGTTTTGGGGAGAAAGAAATGCCATTCAACGAAAGTGGCTCGATTATATAGGCCTATGCAATCCATATTCTAGTTCAACGATTAACAAAGTGTTGAATCCATAAGGGAATTTGCCAAACGTAGGCTAAAGGTTCTTTCTCAATCAACGTTAAAGAAGATTAACATTATTAAACAACGTTAAAGAAACCATTGTTTTCTGTTTCTTTGCATCTGTTAATTTTGGTTTTGGATATTAGATTTTTATTGTGTTTGAAGGTGGAAGTCATATTTTTATTCTCAACGCCGACAGTATCAGCTACTCTGGTTTAGAACGTAGATATAGGCGGCAGAACATGCGCAGTGACAGTTTGTGCCATATTGGAATGAGGTCGTGAACGACTAGGCGGAAAGAGACGGCATCTAAAACCGACTTGAAAAACTATTTACTGGTAAGAATCCGATTTTGTGACCAAATACTCACATACAATATTTTGTTTATTAAGATCTTAATATGATATAATGTAATTTGGTGCTGTCTGCGTCTTTTTTCCCGTCTCTAAAAAAGATGACTCTGGCTCGGTCGAGTGCAAGCGCCCGTATTGCTTAGTATAGCCTATCGCTCAAGCCATGACGTTTCAGTAACTTGACTTGTTCACAGGCGTTTTTAGCATGTGCCGAATCAGCCGCATTCTACTGCGGTGCGGTTGGCATCTGAACTGACCTAGATGGCATACACACGGAGAGGCTATGAAATACAGGTTCTTTATTGCATTCGGCGTTCTTCTCTTTAGTGCACGTTCCAGTGTGAAAGTTGGACCATCGGCGCTCGTGCGTTCAAACCTATTGCGTTAATATCCATATTGCGGTAAGTAACCTTCTATCGGAATTCCCTCAAATTTTGTTAATTTACTTAATCCATTTATTTAGTTGGATATTGGTCCTATATAATAACGGTTGCTCAAGCTTGATGGACGTCTGCGGATGTATTTTATTTTACATATAGCCCAGCCATCTTTTTATTTGTATTTTTTTATTAAATTGTAGTTGATTGAATATGCCTAAAGATAGGGCCTACATTATGCGATACACATTGATATTTCCACGTAGGCTACACTAAGCACTAAACTGCCAATTTCTCTCCAGGTCCAACTTCCCAGTTATGCAATTTGAGTGATTGCAGCAAAAAAATCCAATTGACCTGCGGCTATAAACTGCAAAAAAAAATCAATTGACGTGCATCTAGCGCCTAAAATGCCACATTGTTTCTTCTGACTTGCCAATGAAATAGCAATACGAAGTGTTTTTTTGCGTAAAACTTATATACTTCTGCCATTGGTTAGTTAAGTTGGAGCTATTTATGGTCAGGCTCTTCTATGGCCATTTACACGACAAATCCAGTTCAAATAACAGTTTCAACACTGCAACAAC
Organism: Brachymystax lenok tsinlingensis; assembly: GCA_030435695.1. Classification (NCBI taxonomy): domain Eukaryota; kingdom Metazoa; phylum Chordata; class Actinopteri; order Salmoniformes; family Salmonidae; genus Brachymystax; species Brachymystax lenok. The sequence continues at coordinate 41,989,152 of CM059813.1, forward strand.
ACTGGGACAACAACAACAGTGGGACAACAACACTGCCCTCTGACGTGCGAGGGACTCACGGGCAACCCACTAACATTAGGCCCCTACTTGACATTGGCAACATGCAAACCTGAAATACAATCTCTCAAAGAACAAGTAGCCTATGTGAAGGCAAATTGATGATATAATGGATTCATAAACAAATAGGCTAATATTATTGTAATTGTGTTACACTTGATGAAAATACTCCCAATAGTTCAATCAATGCATTTATTTTGCTTGCATTTCCTGCCCAGTGATAACCCAGTGACTAAGAGGATTTGATTCAGTCAGTGGCATGTTAAAAATGTGTATGCATTCTAGTTTCTCTTTTAGAGCGAGTCGGTGTATTTCTTCTATCTTCTGGTGGAGAGAGTCAGACAGGCAGGGAGCCTGGTGGTGTGTGTGGATAGTGGGCAGGCCTCTTTCAAACGATAGGGGAAGTTGTTAGTCATCCTGTTCACTTTGGTGATGAACTTAGAGTTTGTTTAACCGATTTGAGCTATGAATTCCCAGAAATATAATAATATAATCTTTCATCAACCCCCTCATCCTTCCCTTCTCAGCTTCATTCTAACTTGTCTATATCATATTAAAGTAAACTTGCTGACATTTTCAATCTTCATCAACAACTTTTAGACAACTTTTTTTGTGATCATCAAGTATTAGAATACACCTCAACAGTGAGGCTTGGCTCTTTTCAAATGGCTCTGCTACTCTTTTTATCCTCCCTAGTGTGAGATGTGAGTATGACCTCCAGCACAATGACGCCCTTTACGCTGTCTGTGTGTGTCAGAAAATTCAGTTGGGCTTGGTTGGATAGGTCTGTGTGTGTACTCTGAGGGCGGCAGGGTCGTGAGTGAAAGGATGGGCTGATCCTGGGTCAGAAGGACCCTGTCTGATGGCTGTCTCTACTTTAATAGAGACATCAGACTTGACAAAGACAGGCCTGACAGCCCTGCTGAATGGAGCAGCAGTGACAGAGCAGCTATCTTCTACATCCTATACACAAACCTCTCAGCTATTGTCATCTCCAATGCTCTCTCATGCCCGGTATATAAATGCCATTTCTCTTTTGTGTTAAATTCTTTAATCTGCCTTGTTGTCACAGACTGGCTATAAGCCTACAGCTCAACTTTGGTTCAAAGTTATCGTGTCTTTAAGAGGCCTCACTCATGCTTTTAGAAACATAGCTGGAAGGATCCTAAATGTTCTCAGTTTCACTTCTCTCACACACGCTAACTAAACTTTGTTTATGCTTTTATTTGGCAAGCCCCCTCAACTTTCACAAAAATAAATGTAATCACTGGACAAATTACATCCTTTTCACCAGCTATACAACTTTTACCAACCACCTACTATTCTTACTTGCTCTCCTGATTTTGGCTGTCAAACACAAATAATAATCCAGCTCTCCTTTCTTCCCCAGAGCTTCTAGACTTGGCCTGTAGGAGGAGCTAACATGAGTCACGAGTCACTGGAGTCTGGTGAGTAGTTACATGGACCTCCAGCTTTGTTACTGGTGAAGAGGGCTTTCTACCAGAACAAAATGAACTGAACTGGTGTATGTGTGTGTTGCAGATGAGGACTCTAGTCAGCATGTGTCTGACTTTAACTGGGATGAATATCTGGAGGAAAACGGGACAGTGTCTGTGCCCCACCATGCCTTCAAACACGTAAGTACTGAGACTGCTCACAATCCTCTCATAACCAGACACAATACTCACGCACTCTTGATCCCATATTGATCCTTATAAGATATTTCATTCCCCCCAGGTGGACCAGGGCTTGCAGACAGGGCTGACTCCAGGTATGAAGCTGGAGGTGTGTGTGCGTTCAGAGCCTGACCAACCCTACTGGGTGGCCACCATCATCACCACCTGTGGCCAGCTGCTCCTCCTGCGCTATGTGGGTTACCACGATGACCGCCGCGCTGACTTCTGGTGTGACATCATGACGGCGGACCTTCACCCCCTGGGCTGGAGCCGGAAGCAGGGCAAACCCATGAGACCCTCCGAGGGTAAGAGAACTAGGGCTGGGGAGGAAACTCAGTTGGACAGGTGTTGTTTTACAAGGGTTATTACAGTAAAATCTAAAATTGAGTTTTCTAAAAACATTTGAGGTTTCTTTCCATATTCTGTAACTGTGGCTCTCCATCGCCCCCCTCAGGTGTGAGAGAGAAGCAGCCAGACTGGGAGGGCGTCCTGGAGAAAGCCCTGGCTGAGAAGTGCAGTGCACCTGCCAACCTGCTGGAAGGGGTAAGGGGGTGCTCAGTTATAAACTGGAACAACTGGGAATGTATGACAGATAAGCAAGGGTTTTGAACTCCTTACGTGAGTTCTTACAAGTGTGTGTGTGTGTGCGTAGCCTCAGCGTCGTAAGGACCCAGTGGACCTGATGTCTCCAGGCTGCAGTGTGGAGCTGCAGGACTGTGTTGACCCTGGGGTGGTGTGGGGCGCTGAGGTGGAGGAGAATGTGGGTGGCAGGCTGAGACTACGCCTAGCGGGCACAGAGGGGGCTCCATGAAACACACTCCACCCTCTGGCTCTACTACCTGCACCCCCGCCTCCACCCACCTGGCTGGGCCAAGGAGCATGGCTGCACCCTCAGGCCTCCTTCAGGTAAGCTGATCCTCTTTTCAAAAAGACCTTGGGGAAATTCAGTTTTAACCTTTTCACGCGTATTCCACAAATCTCTAACGGTCGCCCCAACGTTTCTTTTATGCGTGTGATGTCAGAATGCACTCACTGTTCCAAAATTGGATTGTTACACAACAGGACAGTTAACCCACACTGTCCTCAAATTAAGGCACGCTGTCTGCTAATTATCTATAGGCTATGTTTTAACTTATCAATTTCAAATATTTTTTATGTTCTAGCAACAGTTTGAAATGAGGTGTGTTCCGCCTCCTCGTTAATTCACATAAGAAGTAGCCCATTTCACTGTTGGGGACAATTTATGTTTGAGGCTTTACTGAGCCGGACAAACTTCTCTCTTTGAGGAGATCCCAAGCATTTACCAAGTTTTTCCCCAGATCAAGTATGCAGACATTTGCAGATCTCCAGTCAGAACACAAACTTTTTCCCCTTGGCATATTATCCAGCTGGCACCCACATTGCCTTTTGTTTTCTTTACTAATAAAAACTTTGGACGTGTGCGTTCCTATCAAAGTAAGTGCCTTATTACGTTATCATTATAGTTTCTTTATTGTGATGTCATTTCTACTGTAGCACACCGTATATACAGTTGAAGTCAGAAGTTTACATACACCTTAGCCAAATACATTTAATCTCAGTTTTTCACAATTCCTGACATTTAATCCTAGTAAAAATTCCCTGTCTTAGAGGTCAGTTAGGATCACCACTTTATTTTAAGAATGTGAAATGTCAGGATAATAGTAGAGAGTGATTTATTTATTTCATCACATTCCCTGTGGGTCAGAAGTTCACATACACTCAATTAGTATTTGGTAGCATTGCCTTTAAATTGTTTAACTTGGGTCAAATGTTTCGGGTAGCCTTCCACAAGCTTCCCACAATAAGTTGGGTACATTTTGGCCCATTCCTCCTGACAGAGCTGGTGTAACTGAGTCAGGTTTGTAGGCCTCCTTGCTCGCACACGCTTTTTCAGTTCTGCCCACAAATTTTCTATAGGATTGAGGTCAGGGTTTTGTGATTGCCACTCCAATACCTTGACTTTGTTGTCCTTAAGCCATTTTGCCACAACTTTGGAAGTATGCTTGGGGTCATTGTCCATTTGGAAGACCCATTTGCGACGAAGCATTAACTTCCTGAATGATGTCTTGAGATGTTGCTTCAATATATCCACATAATTTTCCTCCCTCATGATGCCATCTATTTTGTGAAGTGCACTAGTCCCTCCTGCAGCAATGCACCCCCACAACATGATGCTGCCACCCCCGTGCTTCACGGTTGGGATGGTGTTCTTCGGCTTGCAAGCCTCCCCCTTTTTCCTCCAAACATAACGATGTTCATTATGGCCAAACAGTTCTATTTTTGTTTCATCAGACCAGAGGACATTTCTCCAAAAAGTATGATCTTTGTCCCCATGTGCAGTTGCAAACCGTAGTCTGCCTTTTTTATGGCGGTTTTGGAGCAGTGGCTTCTTCCTTGCTGAGCGGCCTTTCAGCTTATATCAATATAGGACTCGTTTTACTGTGGATATAGAGACTTTTGTACTTGTTTCCTCCAGCATCTTCACAAGGTCCTTTGCTGTTGTTCTGGGATTGATTTGCACTTTTTGCACCAAAGTATGTTCATTTCTAGGAGACAGAACGTGTCTCCTTCCTGAGCGGTATGACGGCTGCGTGGTCCCATGGTGTTTATACTTGCGTGCTATTGATTGTACAGATGAATGTTTTTGTTCTGAGGTCTTGGCTGATTTCTTTATATTTTTCCATGATGTCAAGCAAAGAGGCACTGAGTTTGAAGGTAGGCCTTGAAATACATCCATAGGTACACCTCCAATTGACTCAAATTATGTCAATTAGCCTATTCGAAGCTTCTAAAGCCATGACAATATTTTCTGGAATTTTCCAAGCTGTTTAAAGGCACAGTCAACTTAGTGTATGTAAACTTCTGACCCACTGGAATTGTGATACAGTGAATTATAAGTGAAATAATCTGTCTGTAAACAATTGTTGGAAAAATTACTTATGTCATGCACGAAGTAGATGTCCTAACCGACTTGCCAAAACTATAGTTTGTTAACAAGACATTTTTGGAGTGGTTGAAAAACAAGTTCTAATGACTCCAACCTAAGTGTATTTAAACTTCCGACTTCAACCTTATGTATGGAGCATAATATATTTACTACTTTATTCAGGTTTTCAGGTACTGGTGACAAATCATGCATTCCGATTCTTGCATAGATTGTAATGGACACATACACTATATTTACAAAATCATATGGACACCCCTTCAAATAAGTGTATTTGGCTATTGCAAACACCCCTGTTGCTGACCGATGTACCAAATCGAGCATATAGCCATGCAATCTCCATACACAAACATTGGCAGTAGAATGACCTTACTTAAGAGCTCATTGACTTTCAACATGGCACCGTCATAGGATGCCACCTTTCTAACAGGTCACGTTGTCAAATTGCCCTGCTATAGTTGCCCCGGTCAACTGTAAGTCCTGTTATTGTGAAGTGTAAACGTCTAGGAGCAACAACGGCACAGAACGGGACCACCGAGTGCTGAAGGGCGTAGCGCGAAAATAATTGTCTGTCGTTCGTCGGGAGCTTCATGAAATGGGTTTCCATGGCCGAGCAGCCACACACAAGCCTAAGATCACCTTGCGTAATGCCAAGTGTTGGCTGGAGTGGTGTAAAGCTTGCAGCCATTGGCATCTGGAGCAGTGGAAACGAATTCTCTGGAGTGATGAATCACACTTCACCATCTGTCAGTCCAACGGATGAATCTGGGTTTGGCAGATGCCAAGAGAACGCTACCTGCCCTAATGCATAGTGCCAACTGTAAAATGTGGTGGAGAATAATGCTCTGGGGCAGTTTTTTGTGGTTTGGGCTAGGCCCCTTAGTTCCAGTGAAGGGAAATCTTAACGCTACAGCATACAATTACATTCTGTGCTTCCAACTTTGTGGCAACTGTTTGGGGAAGGCCCTTTCCTGTTTCAGCATGACAATGCCCTGTGCACAAAGCGAGGTCCATACAAAAATGGTTTGTCGAGATGATGGGTGTGGAAGAACTTGACTGGCTGCACAGAGCCCTGACCTCAACCCCATCAAACACCTTTGGGGATGAATTGGAACGCCGACTGCGTGCCAAGCCTAATTGCCCAACATCTGTGCTCGACCTCATTATGCTCTTGTGGCTGAATGTGGCTGAATAGAAGCAAGTCCCCGCAGCAATGTTCCAACATCTAGTGGAAAGCCTTCCCAGAAGAGTGGAGGCTGTTACAGCAGCAAAGGAGGGACCGACTCCATATTAATGCCCATGATTTTGGATTGAGATGTTCGACAAGCAGGTGTCCACATACTTCTGGTCATGTAGTGTATGATGTGTAAAATACTTTTTGGAAGGTTGTACTGATTATGATGAGCTAATGCCAGCTATGTGTGGCGCCATGTTTGACATCATACAAAGCATTCTGGTTGTCACGTAAATATCTCAGACCAAAGATGTTATAACAAAACAAGGTAAAGGGATGGTTCACTCAACGGTCTTAGATTGTAACTACTGTTACTCCAGGTTGCTAGCTCAGACCCCCTTTCAGTTTTTAAATGTTTTATTTAGTTGATAAACCTCTCCTTTGCTTGCCCACCAAATATTGATAAATCCCTCATAGTAATATTTCCTGCATCATATCCCCCACGATACCTTCCACCATTTCTACCCCTTATCGACTTGATATCCCCACAAATTAAATTACCCCCCACAAACCATCTGTTGTTGAAATTCTCACACAGGGCACTCAAAGTCAATCTTAAATGAATCATTGTTTATTTGTCAGCGTGCTGGAGAGGTTCCAACCAACTCAATGCACCGTAGTACAGTACACATGTCAATCAGGAGCTCTCCTTGGGCAGACCCAGCAGTTGTCTTATATATGACTATACTCAGACAAGTTATATTTACATGATTTAGCATAATTAATTAATCATTACCGTTTTGTTTCATTCATGTGACCGACCAATACTGTTTCATAACATGTGACAGACCAATACCTCACAAGGCTTCTCCTCTCTAAGCTGAGACCTTGAAACTGAGATATCTTTTGTTCGTTCTCAAAACAACGTCTGGGCGTACTGCCAAATTGCAGCTACTGGTAAGTGAGGATTTGCACAGTCAGCCACTTGCGTGAACACAGAAGTTGGTTTATAGAACAGCACATGAATAGAACACAGAAATTAGCTATAACAAAAGCACAAACATTTAAATTCCCATTACGCATCCTAAAATGGTTTCAACTAAATCTGGCAACCCTGTTTAGCTTTCGCGCTATGGTTAGGCTAGGCAGGAGGCTTTTATTTGGGGTGATGATCTGTGAGTTGATAACATTTTATTTGCTTTGTGATTTGTAAAACACTGTAAATGACTTGTCAAGTCATGTGCTCCGGTTCGTGTATACACTAACAAGTACATTGAAGATGTGTAATATGCTAAAAAGTGGCCAAACAAAGTTCATATTTTTTAGGCAATGGGCACAGCCATCTTTGACTTAGTTTATTTGCGTCTTATAGTGACTGGCATTCTGGGATTAGGGAGTTTTCGCTTGTCAAACATAAACAAACATAGCTGCATCATAAAGAATTTAGCCGCTGTCAGCTTAGTTGACATGCATCCCTTTTTCTAAACAAGATTACATTTCTCCCTTGTGCTCACCAGAGATGTGGTACATTGCAAACAAGTCTTGCCGTTAGGTCACTAATTTATGTATATATCTTTTTTTTGTCAGCACAACCTGTTATTTAGACTGGTTTATGGCAGTTTGGCTGTGGGTGTGTTCCGTGTGATGCTTGGATGATGAAGTTTGAGTTTATCTTTTACAATAAAAGGTGAAATTGAGGAATAAAGTTGTGAATACCTTTTTTTATTTCCCATTCGTACAAAAACATTGTTTAGATGCTTTTCAGACAACAAAGCTGTTTAGACACATTGGTTGCATTCTGCGTTCTGTTGCTACTGTTCCAATCACATATTTGTGGTGATACGCTGCAGGGACCACTCTACAATGATCACAAATAAGTGATCTTACGCATCAAAGGGTTAAGATGCAAAACATCATTTATGAATAAATCATAGGTTGTGGTTTTTACTGTTTTAACGTGATAATTTGTGTGTACTTGCTTGTTTCAGCCCTGGTCGCCCTGCACACAGAGGAGAAGTGGGAGGAGGTCAGACAGAGGATGATTGATCAGCCCCATGATGAAGCCCTCTCTGAGGAGTTCTATAAGGTGATGGCACTGCCAAGCATTATGTACTAACATTACAAGGCTCTGTGGAATACCTGTATAATATTGATATAACAAGCCATCGGTGTGTGTGTGTGCGTGCATCAGGACCGGCCTGTCATCGCTGCCCACTGCTTCACTGAGGGGATGAAACTGGAGGCCGTTGACCCTGCATCCCCTTTCTGCATCAGTCCTGCCACCGTTACCAAGGTAACAACCTCTTTACTGTCCCCCTCTCACCTCAGGCTCCTGGATTTGTCTGAATACGTCCTTCCCAGGCCAAAATTAATGACTGGATTGGATGATGGCAGTACAGTAATGAAGGTACTCCACCCAACAGTTTCCACCATATTGTTGCTGCCTATTCAGTCCATGCAGATCAGTGTTCACCTCAGGGCTAGGAGAGTAAAGATGAATCCTGACATAGTACCCATGTAAACTCTGGGAGTCTATCCATTTCAAGCGAAAGTGGGTAGTCAGTGAGATGTAGTGTATGAGGCTAGCTTTGGGTGTGATATGGTCATGGAGGAAGGGTAGGGTAACTACTGCATAGAGCCAACATGAGTGTGATGTAATACCCTACCTCTTCTCTTCAGGTGTTCAGTGATCAGTACTTCCTGGTAAAGATGGACAATCTCTGTGGTGACGATTTGGTGTCAGAAGGCAGTGGGAAGTCCTTCCTGTGTCACAGGGACAGTCCTGGGATCTTTCCCGCCCAGTGGAGCCTGAAGAATGGCCTCCCGCTCAGCCCCCCTCCAGGTGGGTAAACACTAGTAACATTTACGTTACATTTTTTACGTTAAGCTAATTGTATTGTGGTCTCTCTCTTTCTCTCTCTCTGGTTGTGTAGGGTACCGGGGGCAGGACTTTGACTGGGCAGACTACCTGAAACAGTGTGAGGCCGAGGCAGCACCCCAAAACTGCTTCCCCACTGTGAGTCAAGCGCTGTCTGACAAACGGCCTCATAGAACAATGCATGTTATTACATGAGTTTATAGCATGGGTGAACAGGGGCAATGAATAATCTCTCTCTCCTGATGTCTCTCTGTCTGTCTCAGGAACAGTCTGATCACAGCTTTAAAGAGGCCATGAAGCTAGAAGCGGTCAACCCACTCTCACCTGAGCACATTCATGTGGCATCAGTAACCAAGGTTAAAGGGCAACATATCTGGCTTGGCCTGGAAGGTGAGAACCTGTAGCTACGCCCTCATATCTGGGCCCTGCATTTTTAAGCTTAGTTTGAGACCATTTAAGTGTGAGCTTGTTCACAATGATGGTATGATATTAGATCATTAATAAGTTGTGGGATTAAATCATTTGTGTCCCTGTGTGTCCAGGGCTGAAAAATGCTATGCCAGAGCTTATCGCTCATGTGGACTCGTTGGACATCTTTCCTGTCAGCTGGTGTGAGACCAACGGTTACCCTTTGCTGTACCCCATCCAGCCCGAAGGTGGGCCACCCAAAATAGGATCCCTCTGTGTTACTCTCTCTAATCTGAAGGGGTGCCATGCCACAATATGCATGGAAGTGTTAATATTGCAGTCAAAATATTTGACAGTACTGTGTATAGTTTCAGTAGTTTTCATTGTGATTATACATTGTCTTACAGTTGAGAAGCAGAGGAGGATTGCTGTGGTGCAGCCTGAGAAACAGTAAGTAGGCCAATGGGAAAGGAAGGACTCTATCATTGGCTGTTCATTGGCTTTGTCCACTTTTGATTGGTTAATATTCCAGTCCTGTGCACTTTGACGATTAACCTGTATCTTTGTCCCTAAAGCCGAGCTCCACCCAAATCCTCAACACCTGACGCACTCAAGCAACAGATGACCAGCCAATCAGAGACTGGTGAGTGTTCTCTTTCTCATCTAGACATCCCAGACAAATACATTAGGATTGTTTCTGAGGCACAGCGATTACATTGTTTGCGTGATGTTTTTTGTACAGGACAGGGGAACAGGAAGTACTGCTGTCCCAAGATCTACTTCAACCACCGCTGCTTCTCTGGCCCCTACCTGAACAAGGGCCGCATCGCTGAGCTGCCCCAGTGTGTCGGCCCTGGCAACTGTGTCCTGGTGCTCAAAGAGGTGAGGAGCACCCGAGTGGGATTGGAGCAGCCATACTTCACAATATTATAACTATATTACAATATACTCGAAAGTAAACTACCAAATCTTCTAAAAGCGGTTAGTAATAGGGCAAAATTGTACTATACCAAAATATCAGTTCCCACTTAGACTTTGAATAGTATCCATGCTAATCCCTTCATGTCTCTCTGTGTCCTGTCCAGGTGTTGACTCTGCTGATCAACTCTGCCTACAAGCCCAGCCGGGTGCTCAGGGAGCTGCAGCTGGACCAGGAGGGCCGCTGGCACGGCCATGGAGAAACGCTCAAAGCCAAGTGAGGAAACATTCTCTATCATTACGTCATTAAGATCACCCCATGCACTTTGTAACTTTTCTGCTCATATTTGTGCTTGAGTTGATTTATTAAAGTGTGTACTGGGCCTGGCTAAGCAGTCCTAGCATTGCTAACCTGAGGATCTATTTTGGACCGGCAGGTACAAGGGAAAGAGTTACCGGGCTACGGTGGATATAGTGCGCACAGCAGATTGCGTGGCTGAGTTTTGTAGGAAGACCTGCATGAAGCTGGAGTGTTGCCCAAACCTGTTTGGACCTCGCATGGTTCTGGAGCGCTGCTCAGAGAACTGTTCTGTGCTCACCAAGACCAAGTACAGTATGTGTCACCAGTGCTTGACTTGAACTGTAATGGGTGTCGGTACTCATTTTGGGTGCTTTTACTGTTTCTATTTAGATGCAGGCGTTCCACAATACTTTTGAGTTAATATTCTATAAGAGGGACAGGAGCTCAAGCAGTAGAACATTTGACGTTCCGTACTCAGCTCTGGTGAGCCCCTGCCCTAATCAACCACTCTAGATCTAATGCATATCGGTGAAAACTGGTATTTAAACATCTGGTGTTATTGAGATCAAGCAGATATGCAGGGGAAAAATCTATGGGAACCAGTGTCTGTTTTTATGTGTACTTAGATTAATAAACAATGTCGATGGTAAAGTATTGGATGCATAATGCTCTGGAGGACAAAGATTGTAATATTGATTTGTTCTCTGCAGCTTATTACTATGGTAAGAAGAAGAGTAGGCGAGTGGGCCGCCCACCAGGGGGGCACTCTAACCTGGAAGGGGGGGTGAAGAGGAGAGGTAGGAGGAGGAAGAGGAGGAAGCAACTCTTCGTCCATAAGAAGAGACGCTCCTCAGCCTCACTGGACAACACACCTGCCGGTTCACCACAGGTTACATACATCTATCTATCCATATAGAGATGTCTATCTATATGGATATAGATATATAGATTTATCTATATGTCCAGACATCTTTAAACTGAACCATCTCTTTCTCTAACATAGGGGAGTGGAGAGGAGGAGGATCTGGATGAGGAATCTCTGAGTGACAATACTGGCTCTGAACTCCAGGATGATCAGGACGATTCAGAATATTCCATTGGGAAGTCACAACCACCCACCCCGTCCCCCTCTCCCCCCGCAACGCCCCGGCCAACCCGAAAGCGCAGGAAACCTCGCTCCTCATCCTACTCTGATGAGAACCACCCACCTTCACCAAAGGTAAACTAATGTGCCTTGACTTTTTGTTAACTGTTAATACAGTGGCTTGCGAAAGTATTCACCCCCTTGGCATTTTTCCTATTACAACCTGGAATTAAAATGAATTTTTGGGGGGTTTGTATCATTTGCTTTACACAACATGCCTACCACTTTGAAGAAGATGCAAAATATTTTTGGTGAAACAAACAAGAAATAAGACAAAAAGACGGAACTTGAGCGTGCGTAACTATTCACCCCCTCAGCTGCAAGTCTCTTGGGATATGTCTCTATAAGCTTGACACATCTAGCCACTGGGATTTTTTCCCATTCTTCAAGGCAAAACTTCTCCAGATCCTTCAAGTTGGATGGGTGCTGTACACCAGTGGAAATCTTTAAGTCATACCACAGATTCTTAATTGGATTGAGGTCTGGGCTTTGACTAAGCCATTCCAAGACATTTAAATGTTTCCCTTAAACCACTCGAGGGTTGCTTAAGGTCATTGTCCTGCTGGAAGGTGAACCTCCATCCCAGTCTCAAATCTCTGGAAGACTGAAATAGGTTTCCTTCAAGAATTTCCCTGTATTTAGCACCATCCATCATTCCTTCAATTCTGACCGGTTTCCCAGTCCCTGCTGATGGAAAAACATCCCCACAGCATGATGCTGCCATCACCACGCTTCACTGTGGGGATGATATTCTCGGGGTGATGAGAGGTGTTTGGTTTGTGCCAGACATAGCGTTTTCCTTGATGGCCAAAAAGCACAATTTTAGTCTCATCTGACCGGAGTACTTTCTTCCATATGTTTGGGGAATCTCCCACAGGCCATTTGGCGAACACCAAACGTGTTTGCTTATTTTTTTCTTTAAGCAATGGCTTGTTTCTGGCCACTCTTCTGTAAAGCCCAGCTCTGTGGAGAGTACGGCTTAAAGTGGTCCTATGAACAGATACTCCAATCTCCGCTGTGAAGCTTTGCAGCTCTCTGATTAATGCCCTCCTTGCCTGGTCTGTGAGTTTTGGTGGGTGGCCCTGTCTTGGCAGGTTTGTTAAGGTGCCATATTCTTTCAGTTTTTTTAATAATGGATTTAATGGTGCTCTGTGGGATGTTCAAAGTTTCTGATATTTTTTTATAACCCAACCATGATCTGTACTTCTCCACAACTTTGTCCCTGACCTGTTTGGAGAGCTCCTTGGTCTTCATGGTGTCGCTTGCTTGGTGGTACCCCTTAGTTAGTGGTGTTGCAGACTCTGAGGCCTTTCAGAACAGGTGTGTGTGTATATATACTCAGATCATGTGACACTTAAATTGCACACAGGTGGACTTTATTTAACTAATTATGTGAATTATGAAGGTAATTGGTTGCACCAGATCTTATTTAGGGGCTTCATAGCAAAGGGGATGAATACATATGCTCGCACTACTTTTCTGTTCTGTTTTCTTTTTCTTTTTTTGAAACAAGTTATTAATTTTTTTCACTTCACACAAAATAGTGGTATGTCCATTACATGAAATCCAAATAAAATCTATTTAAATTACAGGTTGTAATGCAACAAAATAGGAAAAACGCCAAGGGGGATGAATACTTTTGCAAAGGCACTGTATATACAGTATGTTGTATTGTCTAGACTTTATTGTCCCTGTTCAAGTTAAAAAACATAATTAACTGCATCTTTGTGTCTTGCATGTTGTTTTGCAGCGCTCAAAAGGTGAGGCTCCCCAGAAGCTGTGTTTGGACACCAGTCCCCTGGAGTGGAGTGTGACTGATGTGGTGCGTTTCATCAGGACCACTGACTGTGCTCCTCTGGCTCGCATTTTCCTGGATCAGGTAATAATTACACACACACACACACACACACACACACACACACACACAATAATTATCTCTACCTTATAACTGTGTGTACACTGTGGTCTACATCCATGACCATTGTTGTCTAACCCCATGACCGTGCTTGTGTTTTCAGGAGATTGATGGACAGGCCCTGCTCCTTCTCAACCTGCCCACGGTGCAGGAGTGTATGGACCTGAAATTGGGACCAGCCATAAAGCTGTGTCACCATATCAAAAGGGTCAAACTGGCATTCTACCAGCAATTTGCTACGTAGCTGAGGGTTCTAAACTAAGAGAAACATTACATAATCAGTAACCTGAAATTATTCCATAACACACTGGACATCCTTTGGACCCTGCACCCAGGCCCAGCACAACAGCAGCAGTCAGGCATGGACCTCAGATGAGTCAAGGCTTGCATTGTTTCCTGTTTCTTTGCTATTTCTACTGTATGGTCAGAGAGGGGTTTATCCCGCTTTATTCTTGGTAAAGACACCTCACATGGATATTCATATTCAGGTTTATGTCGCCCACAGTCTCAAAATGACTCCTCGTTTCATTTGATCAACTTGCAAGCATGGACAATGCAAGGTTCTAAGCACAAAGACAAATAAACCACTGTACTATATTGTGGTATGCAAAGGGTATCTAACAGGGTGTATTTGTGTATAGTGTACATATTTAAAAGCTATTCTAGTATAACAGGGTGATTCATGGTTACAGCTTGATTTTCTACAAAACATATTTGCTTTGAAAGTATTTGTGAAGGCCTTCTTTCAAAACAGCCTTTTCGTCTTCTCTGAAAATGATTTGAACATATAATCATATTGAACACATTAGGGCATGTGGTAAACGCATTAGGATTGAAGTGTTTCTGGAGCAGAAATCAGATATATTTGATAGTTTTACCTTTTTCCTACAACCCTCAGTAGACTACTGGATATTGTGTGGTGTTTTAATTTCGTGAGCCAACTAACTTTGCTGTGTTTTTAGTTTCCCTCATTTACCCGTCTCTGCCACTGAGGTCAAATATATTTTACAGGAGATAAAATGTATTCATTTGAGTGTATCTATATGTTTGTGGAATATGATATTTAAGAGAATATGGAATAAAAGCCTGAATCTCTTCCGCATGAGATTCAAGATCTTTCCTACACTTCCCATGATACAGTTAAGTATGTCACGTCGAGCACGTGATCCTTTACGTCATGTCAACATGAGTGGGCAGAAGGGATGCAGCTTGAAATTCTACTGGTAAATTAGCTAGCTATGCAACGAATGGACTGGATACTCTGGTCATTATTCATAGATTCTATGTTTTATGCTAAACCGCTTTTAATAGAACATCTGCAGTCGTGAAAAGATCAATATCATGCATTTCATACATGCAGGAGGGATCAATTGCAAGTAACGTTACTTGGACTGAACCAGACTATGTAGCTAATTTAGCTAGCCTAGCTAAATTACCGGCGTTAGCAACTACCTGCTTCACCCTGGTAACGTTAGGCTAGCTAAAATGACAACTGGTGGTTTGTACCTGACGCGATATTAGCGCAACACGGTTGTATTTACTCACGGAGCTTGATAGCATAGCCTACTAACGTTAGCTGATTTCGGCTATGTCTGTATCACTTAACTTGCTAGCTAACGTTAACCCTCTCGCGCACTGCTAAAATGACATGAAGAAGATGCCTTGGGATGACTCATCTTTTACCCGACTGATGTTAAATGCAACTTTGTTGCTAAAGTTTCCGTTAGTAAAACATTGAGTAGCTACATGCATGTAGTTGTGGTATTTGCGTGAAGTATACTTGTCCATTCTTGCCTGTGTATCTAGCTAACTAGTTAACGTTAGGTACGGACCCAAGATGGGTTTTAATTTGTCATAAAATAATATTCTTACGCATGGTATGTATCTCGTCCTTTATGTCTATTCGGGATTAATATTAACAACAATGGCATTTGTTTGCTGACACTGGTTACATAGGAAACGAAAAGATATGGATCCGCAGTTAAAAGGGAGAAGATTCCATTATTAACGTTAGTGGCTAGTTATCGTTCTCTGTTTAGCCGATATTGTCTGCATAACTAGCTAATCGATTGCAAGCTGGATGACGAAGACACCCATTCTATGTGGATGAGACATTTAAATTGAAGTTATTGCTTGGCTATCTACCTATATGCCATCGCCCCAACAACCCATTTTTTTGTCTGGTCAACTATGGCGGTTAGCGGGGTGAGTCTTCTTTCTCAAGCCGGGGACGTGGCTGCTCTGGTCGCTATGTCCTCTTCCAATATGTCAGTGTCCGCCGGTCCCACGCCAGATGCGGACACCCGTGGCTGCGAGAACGGTGCCTTGATGGACTCTTTCGGCATCTTCCTGCAAGGCCTGCTAGCGATGGTGGCCTTCAGTACGCTGATGTGTGAGTACAGCCAGCCAGACGCACACTCTGACTGGAAATGTGACTTGTTTGTTCAGCATAGGCTTAATGTTGAAATTGGATAACCTGCTTAGGCTACTTGTTTTTAATTGTCTGTCTGTTTTCGATTGGCAAGAATCACTGGCAGTCATAGCATTCACTGTCTCAAAAGACTGAATTGGACAGAGTTACTTTGGACACAACAGACATCTATGTTGGCCCGTCCCATTAGTGTGCCTTTTTGGCCATGTAGTTTGTCCTCCCCTTTGATTCAGTATCAGTGTTACCCTGGTAAAGAGGAACTTCAGTCACATCAGAAAGAGGTGAGGAATGTTCAGCTCTCAGAGCAGCGATGATGCCTGATGCAGCTTTCTTAGCAGGAATTGACTGGGCCTGAGCCTTCATCAGTCACACAGACCAGCCCACAGCTTACATGCATGGTGTGTTAGTAGTTACACACTCAACAGAGTAGTATGAGGGAGCCTGAAGTTACAGCATAACCATATGAAAATGCCACTGTAAACATTTGTTTGGGCATCACACTAGGAAAACAAGCTCCCCTTTTGACAGGTGACATAGACACATACTTTACACAGGCACGCACACAGTAAAGTACTTAACACACCGTAAGAGATTGTTGTCTAGTACCATGGCTGAAACACAAATTGAGGATTAGGGTATGTCCAGTAGATCAGTGACCAGTTGAGTCATAAAGCATTGAACCACTTCTCACCCAGCAATCAATCATGTGTAATGGAGGTTGGGGGGGCATGGAAACAAGATTACTATTGTTGGGAACAGCCAGAGCTTTATTTGTCAGCCATTACATCACGTTGAGAGAATACACATGCTCACAGGGATTAATTAAAGTGTAGGCCTAGACTTTAAAAGAACCCAGTGGCTTGTGCCTCTCGTACACATAGGGGCCTAAACCCCAGAGTAGGAGTCGGGCAGTTTCTTTCATGTAGGCTATTGTGTCTGTAGGGAACAATGTTTGAACACATTCTCCAACCTACAGCATCTCATCTCCATTCTTCCATAGCCAGGTTGGTAACCCAGGTGATAATGCTGAAAGATTCAGGTCACTGATATACCAGTCACGTGGTCAGGACAGTGTGATATGTAATATGACAATGCCTGGTGTAACATACTCTTAGCACTAGCCGGTCCTCTTGATTACAGTGCTAAAGGCACTAGATGGCACATTTTATTTTAGCTCATAAGAAAAAACCTAAGTATTTCCTCTGCTCACAGGCCAAGTGAGATTTGGCTGATAATGATAGGCACAGTAACATCAGCTTGACTACAATTTTAGTACAGTAGTGTGCCACTTCCTCTTTTACCATTCACCCTTCCTCTATAGTCTGACCTTGTGTAAACATTGCATCTCAATAGTTGACTTGTTAAGAGAATGTAGCCTAATGCGCATTGTTTGGTTCAGTCTTAAGTCTATTAGTTAGGCTATGGTGCCAGGTGTAGCCTAGTTAAAAGGGAACACTGAACTGCATTTCCCATCACACTGGCCAATACTCATAGAAAAAGGCCCCTTGTGTGTCGTGCTGATATGTTGACCATCATACTAAACTTGATGAAAGTGTAAAGCCTATTTAAGTTCAGACTTGAGCTGGCCTGAATTAATTTACACGAATAGGCTGATTAGGCATAATTAGAAAGACAGAGGTACTGATTCATCCCACCGCCGTCGTGTGTGTCCGTGTGAGAAAGAGAGCAGCAGTCCTATATGTGACTCTGTCTGTCTCCTGTCCACAGTAAAGCGCTTCAGGGAGCCCAAGCATGAGAGAAGGCCCTGGAGGATCTGGTAAGACAGGAGCCATCTCACACCCACTCCCAACCAGCGTATTCAAGCTTATCCTCTTCAATATTGCTAATGACCTAGTTACAATGTGAATACTGAATTACAACTAAGATAAACACAAGACTGGTGCATGTTTTTAATGTTATGTTCAGCTTTTGAAACAACTTGAATGCTCAAGAGTTTTAAAAGATCCTCCTGTCCTGGCCAACTCTTCCAGGTTCCTGGACACCTCCAAACAAGCCATTGGGATGCTGTTCATTCACTTTGCCAATGTCTACCTGTCTGACCTCACAGAGGAGGACCCCTGCTCACTGTGAGTGTGTCTGCTTATATTTGTATGTGTCCGTCAGTCATTGTTTGTCTCTCTGTGAGTATGACTGTGCCTCTATTTGTGTGTATGTAGGTTAGTCTCTTTATAACATTGTCTATCTCTTCTTCAAAAGTGCCTTCCTCACCATCTTAAATAAGTATGCCCCTTTCATTTTTTTTTTAACTAAGAACAGATGTAGCCCTTGGTTCACTCCAGACTTGACTGCCCTTGACCAGCACAAAAACATCCTGTGGCGCACTGCACTAGCTTCGAATAGTCCCCGCAATATGCAACTTTTCAGGGAAGTCAGGAACCAATATACACAGTCAGTTAGGACAGCAAAGGCTAGCTTTTTCAAACCGAAATTTGCGTCCTGCAGCACAAACTCCAAAAAGTTTTGGGACACTAAAGTCCATGGAGAATAAGAGCACCTGCTCTCAGCTGCCCACTGCACTGAGGCTAGGAGTCCACGATAATCGAGAATTTCAGTAAGCATTTCTCTACGGCTGTCCATGCTTTCCACCTGGCTACCCCAACCAACAGCTCTGCTCCCCCCGCAGCTACTGGCCCTAGCCCCCTCTAACGACTGCCTCGCCAGGTTCACCAACTACTTCTCAGAGTTCAGTGTGTCAAATCGGAGGGCATGTTGTCCGGACCTCTGGCAGTCTCTATGGGGGTGACACAAGGTTCAATTCTCGGAACGACTCTTTTCTCTGTATATAGCAATGATGTCGCTCTTGCTGCGGGTGATTCTCTGATCCACCTCTACGCAGACGACACCATTCTGTATACATCTGACCCTTCTTTGGACACTGTGTTAACAAACCTCCAAATGAGCTTCAATGCCATACAACACTCCTTCCGTGGCCTCCAACTGCTCTTAAACGCTAGTAAAACTAAATGCATGCTCTTCAACCGATCGCTGCCCGCACCCGCCCACCCGCATAGCATCACTACTCTGGACGGTTCTGACTTAGAATATGTGGACAACTATAAATACCTAGGTGTCTGGCTAGACTGTAAACTCTCCTTCCAGACTCACATTAACCATCTCCAATCCAAAATCCAATCTAGAATCTGCTTCCTATTTCGCAACAAAGCCTCCTTCAATCATGCTGCCAAACATACCCTCGTAAAACTGACTATCCTGCCGATCCCTGACTTCGGCGATGTTATTTACAAAATAGCCTCCAACACTCTACTCTGCAAATTGGATGCAGTCTATAACAGTGCCATCCGTTTTGTTACCAAAGCCCCATATACTACCCACCATTGCGACCTGTATGCTCTCGTTGGCTGGTCCTCGCTACAGATTCGTTGCCAAACCCACTGGCTCCAGGTCATCTATAAGTCTTTGCTAGGTAAAGCTCCGCCTTATCTCAGCTCACTGGTCACCATAGCAACATCCACCCGTAGCATGTGCTCCAGCAGGTATATTTCACTAGTCATCCCCAAAGCCAACACATCCTTTGGCTGCCTTTCCTTCCAGTTCTCTGCTGCCAATGACTGGAACGAATTGCAAAAATCACTGAATTTGGAGACTTATATCTCCCTCGCGAACTTCAAGCATCGGCTGTCAGAGCAGCTTACCGATCGCTGCAGCTGTACACAGCCCATCTGTAAATAGCCCATCCAACCAACTACCTACCTCATCCCCATATTTGTGTTTATTTTTTTTTTCTGCTCTTTTGCACACCAGTGTTTATACCAGTATTTAAACTTGCACATCCTCATCTGCACATCTATCACTGTGTTAATTGCTCCAGTGTTAATTGCTAAATTGTAATTACTTCGCCACTATGGCCTATTTATTGCCTTACCGCCTTACTTCATTTGCACACACTGTATACAGATGTTGTGTTGACTGTATGTTTGTTTATCCCATGTGTAACTCTGTTGTTTTTGTTGCACTGATTTGCTTTCTTGGCCAGGTCGCAGTTGTAAATGAGAACTTGTTCTCAACTGGCCTACCTGGTTAAATAAAGGTGAAAAAAAAACCTTGAAGTGGATAATGTCTCCTCTCTCTTCCTCAGTTACCTTATAAACTTCCTCCTGGATGCGTCTCTGGGCATGCTGCTGATCTATGCCGGGGTGAGGACCGTCAGTGCCATAGTAGAGTGGAGGCAGTGGGATGCTCTACGCTTCGGAGAATACGGTGAGGACCAGGAGAGTGTGTGTGTGTGGTGTGGAGGAGATCCTTTCACCCTGTAGTACACATGATGTCCAGAAGAGGGCAGAGGCTACCTCGTGCACTGCAGTGCTGCAATGTCATCCAGATCAAACAGTCGATCACTGTTAACTTGTTCAACTCAGGCAGAGTTTATGGATGCCACATTAAACTTTCCCTGGTTCTTTGATTTAAATGCACAATCTGCAGTTGAAACAATTACAAAGCAGTCACCCTGCTTCTGTTTTGGTAAAAGGCTGAGATGGGCCTGGAGAAATGTAACCACTCTCAACAAATATTCAGAGGTGAGGACATTTTTGCCGGTCCTCACTTGTAAAATACTATTTTAGGCTTAGGGGTTTGGGTTAGAATTGGGTTTAGGTTTAGAGTTAGGGGTTAGGGAAAATAGGATTTTTAGTGGGATTCAATTGTTGTTCCCCAAAAAAAGTCCTCACAAGTATAGTAAGACACATAGGTGTGTGTGTGTGTGTGCGCAGGAGAGCCGGTGCAGTGCACTGCGTGGGCGGGCCAGTGTGCTCTCTACATCCTCATCATGATGTTTGAGAAGGTCCTCATCATCCTGGTCCTACTCATCCCCCAGTGGAAGAAGGTGAGTAGGGGGCATAATGGGTAGGGTCCTGACCTATGACCATTTGTTTCAGTTGAGTTATATTATCCCTGTGGGAAGTGTATGAATTCTAACAGTACTGTAAACTTTGTCTGTTGTTTTAACTCCATTGTGTTAATGTTTGTATTTCCTGTCTTGTTTGTTGTGTTCATTCGTGTGTCTGTGTATCACAGCTGGCTCTCCTGAACCCCATAAACAATCCTCAGTTGGAGCTGGCCATCGTCATGCTCATCGTCCCATTCTTCGTTAATGTAAGTTAAGTGTGCACTGCCTCCATGAGGCAGGGCTCTATGAAGAACATAGTATCATATGTAATGGTATTACTTCATAGGTTGTTGTTGTTTGCTACAACTATGTGTATTTGATGTTATGTTTGTCGACAGATTTTAGCCAGTTAGGCTTGTGGTGTGTGTGATCAAACTGTCTCAGTCATGTGTGTCTGGTGTTGTACTTGCTCAATGGGCTGTGTACCATATGTTGTCCTCAGGCCCTGATGTTTTGGGTGGTAGATAACTTCCTGATGAAGAAGGGGCGGACAAAAGCCAAGCTGGAGGAGCGGGAGGTGGGGGAGGACGTGCGGGGCAACCGTAAGGTGCGCTACAGACGGGCACTCTCCCACGACGACTCGGAGTCTGAGGTAAGACCTGGACCCCACCACTAACACAGGGCCATTTATAAAGCCATGTACAAAAAATGGTTAAAACACACATACATACATTACACACAAAAAAGCTGGTTTTGGAAAGAGCTCGGGAAAAGACTAAAGTCCTTGATTCTGAGTCCACTTCTCCTTACCCCAAAATCCCTCTCCTTGCAAACCCTGTGTGGCCTCTCGCTCTCCTCCATTGCCTCAGGCTGACGTAGCCACTGTGCTAAGCTACATCCTCCCTGACCTCCACTGGCAGTGTAGACAAACCCTGCCTAGCACCAGCAGGAGCCTGGGCTGTAAATCATTCCACCTGGTGCCCATGGTCAGTCACTTTACAGGCCTGTAATCGCCTCCACAGACCAGAGACAACCACCACACTCACAAACATTCACACATTAAGTAATTTAACAGTCTGCCTCGAGCAGGGGGAATTCTTATGAATCAGAAAATGTGAAAACAAACTGTCCATCCGTGTCCAGAGTTGAGTTGCTTTGGTATCAAAGGTTGAGCTTATTGTGAAACCTAGGCGATTGGTTTCTTCAGTAACGAGGGTAACTCATGACTCATCCATAGCACTTAAGAGTATTTTTATTTCTGATTTAACCTTTATTTAACTAGGAAAGGGAGCCTAAAACTACCGACACCGACATTCCCTCTTAATGAGGCACATTTGCTTACGTCTGTAATATTAGGTGATTAGGCTCCACAACTTTCCGGCATATTTTTTGGTTCCAAAACAATTATTTGTTAAACATTATTATGCATTTACATGCTTCCTGCAATGACAGTATCTACCCTGTCCCTGTTTTTCGTTGCCAGCTCTCACTCCCTCTCCCCCCTTTGCGCACAGAGTGAAGGGAAAGATGCATTCTGATAAGCACAAGCACACGACCATTGAGGAACAATTTAAAATGTAATTACGGGGAAAATACCATTTTTAAACACTTACTGTTAGGGTAAGTGGACCTATTAAGCCCACATTCGTCATTGGATATACATATTTTTCTGCTTTAATGTTTTAACCAATTAATCTGGTTGTTATGTCCATAACAGTTTTTATTCCAAGCCAATCAGATGTTATTGACAGTTATGTGTAAGTTCCCACTAGCAGCCAATTTCAAAGTTGCAAAAGGTGTGGACTAACATTGAATTCTCACTTACAGGCCTTTCCCAACAAAACAGAAAAACAACATTTAGAAATAATAAAATAGTCAAACACGTAATAATACATGTTGTCTTAGGTCTCTCTATGTAGTGTTGTCGGGATGTCTGTTTTGTCATATATATATATTTTTTTTACTTTTTGGTAGGCCATCATTGTAAATAATAATTTGTTCTTAACTGACTTGCCTATTTAAATAAACACAATGAGTAACGATAATTTATACAAGGGGTACCACTGCCAAGGTAATAGAGGGATATATGTACATATAACTAGGAATAAAGTGACAGATTGTAAACAGTAGCAGCAGCGTATGTGTCCAGGTAAAGTTAGTCCATGTGGTTAACTATGTAGTCTGGGGTTCTACTAAGCTAACATATGGAATTGTTTTAATATAGCTAAATGATCTGTGGTATTACTATTTGATTTAGAATTTTAGTACACCTTTAGCTACCCCTTAACACTTCTTGGTTACTACATAATTCCATATGTGTTATGTCATAGTTCTGATGACTTCACTATTATTCTACAATGTAGAAAATAGTAAAAATAAATAAAAACCCTGGAATGAGCAGGTGCATCCAAACTTTTGACTGGTACTGTGTGTGTGTGTGTATGTTTGTGTAGATATGTGTGTGTGTGTATATGAAGAAGAATTGGTCAATTTATATTGATATTACTTTTTGTCCATATCACCCAGCTCTAATAGCACTATTGACATGGATAATAGCATCTGCTAAATAACTAAAATGTATATAATAGCGGCGAGGGCATCGACTCCTAACTTCTAGACCACCAGGGAGCTGTATCTAAAATTAGGAATGCATGTCCTATGGAATTAACGTCACATAGACTTTGTGGCACTATACACGACTGGCCGTGTGATGGGAGTAGATTCTCATAGACCTCTGGATGTAGTGCAGCAGACTGCCATCACGTTGCACACTTCCTCCAATCAGAAGAACCATCTGCAATCCACCAGTTGGGCCCAAACCCACTATTAAATGAACCTTCCTGTACAGAGCATATATATCTTTAGTAATCTGCCTCAAGCAGAAAAAATTAAGTCTGTCTACATAGAGATTAAGAGCGGTGATCTTATAGAAGGTGGCAAATAGCAGGCTTGTTTTATAGTGATGAGTTGGACCTAGTTGTTACTGAAGTTACAGATGCTGACATATTGGTTTAGACTGTAAACAACCCCAGATGGCAACCTTCTATACTACACCCAGATACTTTGACAGACTTAACCCACTGTATCAAATTTTTTTTTTTTTGTTCTTTCCAAGAATGCCCGTCAACTGTAGCCCAGTCAGCACAACTATTTATTTTTTATTTACACTCTTGAGTACTTCTCCTTTTACCTGTTCATTCAGATCTTGAAATGCACATGCATTCAGAATGTATTCAGACCCCTCGACTTTTTCCACATTTTGTTACGTTACAGCCTTTTTCTACAATGGATGAAATAGTTTTCCCTCAATCTACACACAATGCCCATAGACGGGTGTGTGCCTTTCCAAATCATGTCCGATCTATTGAATTTACCACAGGTGGACTCCAATTAAGTTGTAGAAACATCTCAAGGATGACCAAAGGTAACAAGATGCACCTGAGCTCAATTTTGATTCTCAAAGCAAAGGGTCTGGATACTTACCTTATTTACGTATTTCGGGTTTTATTTTTAAGACATTTGCAACAATTTCTAAACCTGTTTTCACTTTGTCATTATGGGGTATTGTGTGTAGATTGACGAGGGGAAAAAAACAATTTTAATACATTTTAGAATAAGGCTGTAATGTAACAAAGTGGAAAAGGTCAAGAGGTCTGAATGCATTCTGAATGCACTGTATGCATGTGTATTTTAAGATCTGAATTAACAGGTAAAAGGAGAGGTACTCAAGTGTAAATAAAAAAGTATTGTGGTGACACAGAGCTACGGTTGTCGGGCCTTGGAAAGAATAAAATGTGTGTTCCCTGACCGGGAATCGAACCCGGGCCGCGGCGGTGAGAGCGCCGAATCCTAACCACTAGACCACCAGGGAGCTCTGTGTGTAACCTGAATTTATGTCAGATGGAATGCGTGACAGACCAAGGAGGAGTCTTTCCAAAAGAGATGTAATATACCAGACTGCCACCAGGGTGAGCACTTTTTACTCTAAGCAACCAGCCCCTACCCCCATCTTTCCACCACTCTGAGGCAGATGGAGGAAGTATGACGCATTTCTTTTGCTGGTGGCTGTGAGCATTTAAACTCTGGGATTCAACTCATTTGACACATATCTCAGTGTTCTTTGAAAATCATCTATCCAGGCAGTGTGGCTTTCTTTGATCTCATTTCCAATCTCTCTCTCTCAGATCCTGTTCTCGGCTGACGATGAGATGGACGACTCTGAGGAGGAGGATGTGCGCCGGCTCACCGGCCTCAAGGCGTTCAAGAAGAAGAAGCATCGTATGGGGATCCCTGTTTAACCTGGGCCTACCCAGGCTGACCTGGTCTAACCCACTCCTGTGTCCACTCACCTCAATTCACGTCCCCACTCTCTCCCTCTCCAGGCCCCGCTGCCCTGACTGGAGCCTCCTGGGAACATGTCGTCTAGATTCCTATAACAGCAGGCTAGCATTGGTCTCTTTGTGAGTAGGGTGCCTCTGTAGGGAGGTGGGATCATGGAGGACTGCAGATCATGGAGACTATTGGACTGCCTTTACTACACATTCACATGGGACTCCTGCAGCCTCTACACTGGGAATAGAAACACTTGGGAAAGTATTTTGCTGCAGCTAACCACGTACCATGTCTATCTGAGATTTCACCATAGATCTATCACTCATGGTGGTGACACTCATTGAAGAAATTCATTGTTATGATTGTGGAAAACTGTTAACACTGGTGTATTATAGGAACGTTTGGGTCTGGTTGAGTGGGTGATGCAGTAGAATTGCGAGCACCCCTTCTCTGTGGTTCCACACGGACTCTTAAGAGGCCCAGGATAATATTAACTGCATCAGGTTAAGCTGTGAATGGTTGTTACTTTTTCTGTGGTTTAACAGGTGACCCCTGTTGTATGTAGAGGGAGAGAACAGGTACCTGGGATTGCACTCTGCCTTTTCCCCTGCCTTCAAGCAAACCTCTGTCATTTTAACGTTTAATACATTTGATACTTATCTTCTGAATCTAAAAGTGATTGTAATTCCTCATTTAGATTCCATATATATAATGTATGTCTCCTTCTCAGCTAGGCTGACTGCAATGGCCTGTTATAAGAGTTGGAGGTGTGTGTCTGTCTGTGTGAACTTCCTATTCATGCATGTGTGGGAAGTTTAGGATGATTCTCCTATGGAGGCTTTGCTCTGTGAACATTCACGTTTCTAACTCCTCTAAGCCTATATCATGACTGCAGAGGGAGGATGGGTCAGGACAGTGCAGCTTGGCTGTGTGTGTCTCAACCATGCACCACCCAACCTTAACCTAAGGGACTGAGACCCCTATCCCAGTGACGGTACAGCCAGGCTTTAGGTCTGCAGGCCTGGATCGGGCCCTTTTCTCCCTGTGTCTCTGTATGACTTACAGTTGAAGTCGGCAGTTTACATACACTTAGGTTGGAGTCATTAAAACTCGTTTTTTAACCACTCCACAAATTTCTTGTTAACAAACTATAGTTTTGGCACGTCGGTTAGGACATCTACTTTGTGCATGACACAAGTCATTTTTCCAACAATTGTTTACAGACAGATAATTTCACTTTCACTGTATCACAATTCCAGTGGGTCAGAAGTTTACATACACTAAGTTGACTGTGCCTTTAAACAGCTTGGAAAATTCCAGAAAAATTATGTCATGGCTTTAGAAGCTGCTGATAGGCTAATTGACATAATTTGAGCCAATTGGAGGTGTACCTGTGGATGTATTTCAAGGCCTACCTTCAAACTCAGTGCCTCTTCGCTTGACATCATTGGAAAATCAAAAGAAATCAGCCAAGACCCCAGAAGAAAAATTTAGACTTCCACAAGTCTGGTTCATCCTTGGGAGCAATTTCCAAATGCCTGAAGGTACCACATTCATCTGTTCAAACAATAGTACGCAAGTATAAACACCATGGGACCACGCAGGCGTCATACTGCTCAGGAAGGAGACACGTTCTGTCTCCGAGAGATTAATGTACTTCGGTGCGAAAAGTGCAAATCAATCCCAGAACAACAGCAAAGGACCTTGTGAAGATGCTGGAGGAAACGGGTACAAAAGTATCTATATCCACAGTAAAACGAGTTCTATATCGACATAACCTGAAAGGCCGCTCAGCACTGCTCCAAAACCGCCATAAAAAAAGCCAGACTACGGTTTGCAACCGCACATGGGGACAAAGATCATACTTTTTGGAGAAATGTCCTCTGGTCTGATGAAACAAAAATAGAACTGTTTGGCCATAATGACCATTTATCTTTGGAGGAAAAAGGGCCAAGCCGAAGAAAACCATCCCAACCGTGAAGCATGGGCGTGGCAGCATTTTGTGGGGGTGCTTTGCTGCAGGAGGGAATGGTGCACTTCACAAAGACATCAGTCAGGAAGGTAAAGCTTGGTCGCAAATGGGTCTTCTAAATGGACAATGACCCCAAGCATACTTCCAAAGTTGTGGCAAAATGGCTTAAGGACAAGAAAGTCAAAGTATTGGAGTGGCCATCACAAAACCCTGACCTCAATCCTATAGAAGATTTGTGGGCAGAACTCAAAAAGCGTGTCCGAGCAAGGAGGACTACAAACCTGACTCGGTTACACAAGCTCTGTCAGGAGGAATGGGCCAAAATTCACCCAACTTATTGTGGGAAGCTTGTGGAAGGCCACCTGAAACATTTGACCCAAGTTAAACAATTTAAAGACACTCAATTAGTATTTGGTAGCATTGCATGTAAACTTCTGACCCACTGGCGATGTGATGAAAGAAATAAAAGCTGAAATAAATCATTCTCTCTACTATTATTCTGACATTTCACATTCTTAAAATAAAGTGGTGATCCTAACTGACATAAGACAGGGATTTTTATATATTTTTTTAAATGTCAGGAATTGTGAAACTGAGTTTAAATGTATTTGGCTACGGTGTATGTAAACTTCTGACTTCAACTGTAACTAGGATCTTTTCTGTTACCTATTTATTCCTTGTCTTTGGTGCGTCCTGTTTATTTTTTTACAGTAAGTTGGGCTAAAACCATGAGACTGAACCTAAACCATGTGTTCTTAATTCAGAGAAGGAGTAGATATGGGACATGAGGGTGTGTCCTCACAACCAACGTTCAAACTCTGCTTTTGCCCACATCACTGGTCTAAGGATGTTCTTTGTTTGTTTTGTATTTGTTTTGTTCATTCTTTGTTATTTTTCAACAATGTGCCTGTGAATTTACCGTGTTTGTGGGTGTTCATCTTGTGCCTCAGATCTTTAGACTTGCAGTAGCATTCAGTTGGTTTGGCTCAGATGTTGAGAACTTGACAGAAGCACAGACCTCTAGACTGGGAGTGACTTTTGGACCGGTGGAGAGAGCAGTGCGGGTATGTTTGTGTGCAGTGTTGTAGTACTCGACTGGTCTCGAGACCACGTTGAGTGTCTCTGTCTTGTCTTGGTGTCGGATACATTTGTACTCGGTCTAGGACAGTGACGACTCGTAATTTCTTCCCGATACCAATAGAGTAAAAAAAAAGTATAAATCATAATTATCAACGTCCATTCAGTCAGTACATAAAACCACTTCGCCAGGCCAAATATACAGTGTATACGCAGGTATAAGCCATATCCCACTTTTTTCAGTGGGAATTGCTTATACTTACTACTTAATCCCTACTGATGCGTTTCAAAGTAGTGTAGTGGAGGTATTCGACTTATCAATTATGTACTACAATAGATAAATGATGCACTAAGAACCTACACAATCGCAAAGCATGTGGAATATATTCACATGTGCGCTGCACACAGCCTAGTTTCGGAGGAATATCATCTGCAGGTATCAAGAGTGTACAGCTCTCAACTGGTTTTGGCATGGAGCAGCTCACAGAACAATGACATTTCAACTTAGTTAGCATTTACTGGTAGATATAAGGCATCAATGGATATGCAAATCAGGTATTGGAAAAAGTTTAGTCCAAAGTGTTGGTAAGTAAACTATTTGATGCACAATTGTCATCATGAGCTGTTTGCATCAGAGGTGTAGACATGGATGGACCTGGGTGGACAGAGGCCCACCCACTGGGGAGCCAGGCCCACTCAATAAGATCGATGTGGATTTAGACCATCACTTTGATTTATTTTTTTTGGGGGGGTTGAGATTGTAAATCCGAAATCTATAGGAAAAATCGTAAAAAAACACAGGAAAACATTTCACACAGGGTGGGTGCCTTTCCTTCGCTGGGCGGCCAAATTAGAGTATACCCGCCTCCCCAGGCACCGCTACATAGGGCCGATGGAAAGACAGCAGTCACACACATGTTAAAGGATAAGCAGTCCATAAACTCGTACATAATAAGCCTGTAGGTCCCAATAATAAGAATACAAAAACGCAACCATTAAGCATTTCCCAATTGAAATGTACAGCTATTACTTCCCATTGCAAAACACTTCACGTTTAGCACACAGAGTAACCGGTGACCTAAAGTTGAAAGTGGAACTGACAGCATTTGAACTACTTTGCAGATATGAAACAAACAGACAATCATATCAGTCAGAAATATCTAATTCCCAGTTCATGCTACAAAACCCACTTTATACGAGGTTTTAAAAATAGGTTATATTTGACTCAACATTCCACAACGTTCACTATGGCATTGTTGGCAGAATAGATAGATGCAGTTCAATGCATGATTTAATATAAATCACCAATACATTTCTTGGTAGTCCAAAAAATATTGCGACCAGGTTATAAATCACAGCTGGCCTGGTACATTGTTTGCTGCCTCCATTCGGGATGCACTGTTTCAGTTTTAATTACTCAATATTCTGGACAAAAACTGACAAAT
Source organism: Brachymystax lenok tsinlingensis (assembly GCA_030435695.1). NCBI lineage: Eukaryota > Metazoa > Chordata > Actinopteri > Salmoniformes > Salmonidae > Brachymystax > Brachymystax lenok. Next base: position 42,018,709 of record CM059813.1, read on the forward strand.
GTAACTAAGGCTGGGAATGTCCATACAATTAAACTAGCAAGGGCAATGATCAAGTTAGTCCTAACGTGGCTAATAGGCTAGCGTATCTATTTATGTAGCAAGCTAAAAACAGCCTAACATTAGTATAGCTAGCTAGCTGGGATGATGCCATGTCATTGGAGTGGGTGAGTGACTTTTTTTTTTAACCCTCATAAAAATGTCTGGGTGGCTATACACAGATAATTAGAGATGCAGGTGTCATTTGGTTAGCTAGCAATAACTTGAACGACTGTTATATAGTTAGCATATCTCGTGTTCCCTCTGGCTATACTCCGATTTCAGCACAATCTTGTCTGAGTGCCAGAGCGCTGAACGGATGAATTTACGAACGCGCAACACCTGCTGAATATGGCCTTGTCAGTCAACATAGGCAAAAAAGTAATAGTTAGTAAAGAACGCTCTAGATAACATGTAACCAGGTCTGCTACGGGGAGTAAAATGGTCAGTGAGGTGTTCTCTCATTTGTGTCTGGAAGTAGCTAGCTAGCAAGCAAGACAACTTTAGCCAGTTAGCTTGGGTGCTTGGTTTGGACAAGCATGCATTGGCAGGCTAGCTGCAGAAGGACGCGGAGGCTAGAATTCCCGTTTATCAGTGCAATTTTGACAACTAATGTAACTAGCTGAAAGTTTGAGAGGATTTATCTAATGTTCCTTTGTTAGATTTGAGCTCATCTTGCTCTGGCTAGCATTAGTTGTTGATGTGCATAACTGAGGGAGAGCCTACCTTTTTCATGGTTGTTTGATCAATAGGACTGTAAAGTTCCCAAATGTAAGAGGGCTCCCGTGGTGTAAAAAAGTTTGCTAAAATCCAGTCAGTTGAATTTTTTTTGTTTTTTTTTGGCTTATGCGTTCTAATGATTTAAAGTTGCGCTGTTGCAAATGCCTGTAAAAACAGTCCAGTTCAAAGTGAACGATGGCAGGCCCGTGTTTCAAATGGCTTGTTTGTATGAAGGTCTACTGTAACTGTGATCAGCTGTAGCGCACCGGCCTGTGTCGACTCCGGTCCTGGTCAAGACCAATGTTTTTATTCGGTTTTATGTACTGCAGTGTTTAATTCTCCAAACGTTTGGCCGCTTTCCCACTCTATATTGCTATAGAATTTTCACAAATGCCTTAGAATACATAAGCTATGAAAATGACCATATCTAATTTGTCACTTTTGTGGCTCACCTTTTTTAAGTATAATATTTTTCCTGGGGGTGTATATGAACAGATTTTAAGATTTCATGTTGAAAAAATGCTTTCAGTTCCACTTTAAATGCAACAATGTGTCACACAAATAAGTTATTTCCATGCTTCTACATCTGCATTGCTTGCTGTTTGGGGTTTTAGGCTGGGTTTCTGTACAGCACTTTGACATTGGCTGATGTAAAAAGGGCTTTATAAATACATTTGATTGATTGTTGGCTAACAGCAAGCCCGCTGCAATAGAAAACAGTTCCACTCACCAGATGATGATAATTTGAAACTTGTTGAAAGTTATTCTTGAAAAGGGAGAAGCTAACAAGTGAGCAACGACATCCTCTTTGGTTACATCTGCTGCAGCCGCTGAAAACTGTTAACACTTCCCATCCAACAATAACTGATTTATTAAATCCGAACATCATTTAAAATAGTATAATTTACTATTATTTTATAAATCCTTAATCCAATTGTTCCCCAGTGTGTTTGGCTTAGTAATAACTTGTAGAGTGGCTCTATTTTTCCTCAGCATGGATTTTTTTCACTATTCTGAATATCTAAAGTATCCATATGTTATTCTGAAATATGAACAGAAATACTGGACATTTTGAACTGTTATGGTGGTGATTCTCGCCCCCCCTTCCGGTCTTGAATCGGTCTCGCTTTAGGTGACCTCGAACACAACACAGAGTGTCTGTCAATGCTCCTGTAAGTAAGGAGTGGTGATACAGTAAATGTGGTGGTGTTGAACGGTTTGAGTAGAATGTTGTTGGCTGATGCAAAGGAATAACTGACTGTGGGGTTTGGTAAACGGTGGTGCAGGTTGTCTTCATTTCAACGGAGGGATTTTATTGTAAAATCTAAAATCACCTGCAAATGATGGACTTATATTACCATAAAAAATTATTTTACAATAAAGTTTGTAAAACACTGAAATAACAGATTTTGTCTCTGAACAGAGAGCACTTTCTGTTTTGCCAATTTAGTATGGTTGTAAGCAGGGTTTAAAAATGTGTGTTCCCTGACCGGGAATCGAACCCGGGCCGCGGCGGTGAGAGCGCCGAATCCTAACCACTAGACCACCAGGGAGCTGCCAGAGCATAGAATGATTTGTAGTAATAATTCTCTTGGAATGGAGGGGGTGGACAATGAGAATTATAAGCCAGGGGATGGAGTCTCTGAGATCATAGGTCTTCGTAATACTTTGGACTGCCAACAGGGTACATGTTTTCACAGTGACAGAGTGGGCCCTCAGTAAACAGTAACAGGTGCAGTGAGATGTACAACACTGAGTGAGGACCTATTTCTCCCCATAGAGGAATGTGGCAGGGTCTACAGTCAATCACGGACTACAAAAAGAAAACCAGCCCCGTCGCGGACCACGATGTCCTGCTCCCAGACAAACTTAACAACTTCTTTGCTCGCTTTGAGGACAATACAGTGCCACCGACACGGCCCACTACCAAAACCTGCGGGCTCACCTTCACCGCAGCCAACGTGACTAAAACATTTAAGCGTGTTAACCCTCTCAAGGCTGCCGGCCCAGATGGCATCCCTGGCCGTGTCCTCAGAGCATGCGCAGACCAGCTGTCTGGTGTGTTTACGGACATATTTAATCAAACCTTATCCCAGTCTGCTGTTCTCACATGCTTCAAGAGGGCCACCATTGTTCCTGTTCCCAAGAAAGCTAAGGTAACTGAGCTAAATGACTATCGCCCTGTAGCACTCACTTCCGTCATCATGAAGTGCTTTGAGTGACTAGTCAAGGATCATATACAGTGGGGAAAAAAAGTATTTAGTCAGCCACCAATTGTGCAAGTTCTCTCACTTAAAAAGATGAGAGAGGCCTGTAATTTTCATCATAGGTACACTTCAACTATGACAGACAAAATTAGGAAAAAAATCCAGAAAATCAAATTTTAATGAATTTATTTGCAAATTATGGTGGAAAATAAGTATTTGGTCACATACAAACAAGCAAGATTTCTGGCTCTCACAGACCTGTAACTTCTTCTTTAAGAGGCTCCTCTGTCCTCCACTCATTACCTGTATTAATGGCACCTCTTTGAACTTGTTATCAGTATAAAAGACACCTGTCCACAACCTCAAACAGTCACACTCCAAACTCCACTATGGCCAAGACCAAAGAGCTGTCAAAGGACACCAGAAACAAAATTGTAGACCTGCACCAGGTTGGGAAGACTGAATCTGCAATAGGTAAGCAGCTTGGTTTGAAGAAATCAACTGTGGGAGCAATTATTAGGAAATGGAAGACATACAAGACCACTGATAATCTTCCTCGATCTGGGGCTCCACGCAAGATCTCACCCGTGGGGTCAAAATGATCACAAGAACGGTGAGCAAAAATCCCAGAACCACACGGGGACCTAGTGAATGACCTGCAGATAGCTGGGACCAAAGTAACAAAGCCTACCATCAGTAACACACTACGCCGCCAGGGACTCAAATCCTGCAGTGCCAGACGTGTCCCCCTGCTTAAGCCAGTACATGTTCAGGCCCGTCTAAAGTTTGCTAGAGAGCATTTGGATGATCCAGATGAGGATTGGGAGAATGTCAGATGAAACCAAAATATAACTTTTTGGTAAAAACTCAACTCGTCGTGTTTGGAGGACAAAGAATGCTGAGTTGCATCCAAAGAACACCATACCTACTGTGAAGCATGGGGTGGAAACATCATGTTTTGGGGCTGTTTTTCTGCAAAGGAACCAGGGCGACTGATCCGTGTAAAGGAAAGAATGAATGGGGCCATGTATCGTGAGATTTTGAGTGAAAACCTCCTTCCATCAGCAAGGGCAATGAAGATGAAACGTGGCTGGGTCTTTCAGCATGACAATGATCCCAAACACACCGCCCGGGCAACGAAGGAGTGGCTTCAGAAGAAGCATTTCAAGGTCCTGGAGTGGCCTAGCCAGTCTCCAGATCTCAACCCCATAGAAAATCTTTGGAGGGAGTTGAAAGTCCGTGTTGCCCAGCGACAGCCCCAAAACATCACTGCTCTAGAGGAGATCTGCATGGAGGAATGGGCCAAAATACCAGCAACAGTGTGTGAAAACCTTGTGAAGACTTACAGAAAACGTTTGACCTCTGTCATTGCCAACAAAGGGTATATAACAAAGTATAGAGATAAACTTTTGTTATTGACCAAATACTTATTTCCCACCATAATTTGCAAATAAGTTCATAAAAAATCCTACAATGTGATTTTCTGGATTTTTTTTCCTCATTTTGTCTGTCATAGTTGAAGTGTACCTATGATGAAAATTACAGGCCTCTCTCATCTTTTTAAGTTGGAGAACTTGCACAATTGGTGGCTGACTAAATACTTTTTTTCCCCCACTGTAACCTCCATCCTACCAGACACCCTAGACCCACTCCAATTTGCTTAGCGTCCCAATAGGTCCACAGACGACGCAATCACTCTGCACACTGCCCTAACCCATCTGGACAAGAGGAATACCTATGTAAGAATGCTGTTCATCGACTACAGCTCAGCATTTAACACCATAGTACCCTCCAAACTCTTCACTAAGCTCGAGACCCTAGGTCTCGACCCAGCCCTGTGCAACTGGGTCCTGGACTTCCTGACGGGCTGGCCCCAGGTGGTGAGGGTAGAAAACATCTCCACCCCGCTGATCCTCAACAAGGGGGCCCACAAGGGTGCGTTCTGAGCCCTCTCCTGTACTCCCTGTTTACCCATGACTGCGTGGTCAAGCACGCCTCCAACTCAATCATCAAGTTTGCTGACGTCACTACAGTGGTAGGCTTGATTACCAACAACGACAAGACGGCCTACAGGGAGGAGGTGAGGGCCCTCGGAGTGTGGTGTCAGGAAAACTGGACTTTAGGAAACAGCAGAGGGAGCACCCCCCCCTATCCACATCAACGGGACAGTAGTGGAGAAGGTAGAAAGTTTTAAGTTCCTCAGCGTACACATCACGGACAAACTGAAATGGTCCACCCACACAGACAGCGTGGTGAAGAAGGCGCAACAGTGCCTCTTCAAACTCAGGAGGCTGAAGAAATCTGGCTTGTCACCAAAAACACTTACAAACTTCTACAGATGCACAATCGAGAGCATCCTGCCGGGCTGTATCACCGCCTGGTACGGCAACTGCTCCGCCCACAACCGTAAGGCTCTCCAGAGGGTAGTGATGAATGCACAACGCATCACCGGGGGTAAACTACCTGCCCTACAGGACACCTACACCACCTGATGTCACAGGAAGGACAAAAAGATCATCATGGACAACAACCACCTGAGCCACTGCCTGTTCACCCTGCTATCATCCAGAAGGCGAGGTCAGTACAGGTGCATCAAAGCTGGGACCGAGAGACTGAAGAACAGCTTCTATCTCAAGGCCATCAGACTGTTAAACAGCCATCACTAACATTGAGTGGCTACTGCCAACATACTGACTTAAATCTCTAGCCACTTTAATAATTAAAAAGTGGATGTAGGAAATGTTTTACTAGCCACTTTAAACGATGCTACTTATATAATGTTTACATATCCTACATTACTCATCTCATATGTATATACTGTACTCTATACCATCTACTGCGTCTTGCCTATGCCAGTCAGCCATCGCTCATCCATATATTTATTTGTACATACTCGTATTCATTCCTTTACACTTACGTGTATAAGTTAGTTGTTGTGAAATTGTTAGATTACTTGTTAGATACTACTGCATGGTCGGAACTTGAAGCACAAGCATTTTGCTATACTCGCATTAACATCTGCTAACCATGTGTATGTGACAAATAAAATTTGATTTGATTTTGAGAGTAGACTGACTCCGAGAGTAATGTCTCAGTACCCACAAATAGACCCCTCACATAATTCCCTTACTACACACAGACTTTTCAAGCATTCAAAATGACTCATAAACTATTATTGACACACAAGCCGGGCTCTCAAACACTTTTTGCCTCCTGTCCTGACTCGCTTGCCATTTATTGACTGCACACAGACACGTTGACAGGCAAGCATTGGCTTCTCTCCCAAACGGTTGACTCACTAGTCTCTCTGTGATATGTATGGTCTTGCCCCCTCTCGGAGTCAAGTCGAAATTTTATGACTAAGTGTTGGCTGCAAAATATCTACACATTTAGGTAATCCATTCAGAAAAGGTACTTTTGACCTCACTTTTAATGTAATGGAAGAAGAACTCTGCAGGTAGCCTAGCGGTTAGAGAGTAACCGAAAGGTCGCTGGTTTGAATTGTCGAGCCGACAATGAATGAAAAATATGCTGACGTGCCATTGAGCAAGGCACTTAACTCTAATTTGCTCCAGGGGTGCCATACTATGACTGACCCTGTAAAACACATTTTACTGCACCTATCTGGTGTATGTGACAATAAAACCATGTATTTATTTATTGTGCAGTTGGGTGTAGACCTGTTTTGGGGTTAGTAGTTACTTTACGTCATGGTGAATTTGTTTATCTAATGTGTTCTTGAAAATAAAGGAGAGCCGCACACTCTAGGAGCTCAGATGCAAAAATGTAATGTCCAACGTTTCGACAGGCAAGCTGTCTTCATCAGGGTGTTCTGCCAGTTGAGCTGAAGTGCATTCAATGAGGCCCAAAAGGACATTCCCTACTGGGAATCAAACCCAGGCCACAGTGGCGAGAGTGCTGAATCCTGACCACTAGGGAGTAGCGTGGCTTCCCAGAGTGATTTCTGTTCCTTGGAATCACTCCTAGCAGAATGTTGTGGGGAAAGGGCTATTTGTTGTCTCATTCCCTCAGCTGTTCGCTGTAACCACATCGTAAACGAAGGAAGACCCGTTCCAGCTGCACAATCACTCACGTCAGGCCTAATAATACACCCTGATAATGGCCATAGAGCGAGAGAGGGATAGAAATAGAGGAGGGTGGGGGTCCACTGACTCACTCCCAGGGTCAATAAGATAGAATAGCCCCCTGAGGATCTGGGGGTATAAATATAATGGACTGGCCAGAGAGGAGCAGTCCAGACACACAAACGCGCGCACACAGCTCCACTGACCAGAACTCTGGGATTAAGACACAACCCACACACCATGTCTCAGGTAAGCAAACTTCCCTGTATCCTACTGTACTGATCTACTGTATCAACTATTTGTTGTCACAATTTTTGATGATAGCTACATTTCCATATTATTTCCTATGTTAAGGATTCCACAACGTTTACCTTAGAATAGAAAGATTGAGACATCAGAGGGAGGGTTGTAGGATAAGGGAAAGGTGTGAGCCCTGTCTTTAACCTCCGTTCTCTCTCCTGCCCTCCATAGCCCGTTGAGGTGAAGAAGAAGAAGCGTCCTGTGATGAAGGAGGAGGACTTGAAAGGAGCCCGCAGCAAACTGGGACTAAAGGGCGAGCCCAAGAGTAAGACCTATGAGGTCATGGTAGAGTGTGGTGAGTAGGAGCTTTACCACTACACAGTGTGTAATCGGAGCAGCGTTTTACACATTGGCACTATTGTAGGTTTCCATTCTGGCTCTACAGACTCAGTATCTGTAGTACTGTCGCTTGCCTAACATATTTTCAACTTGTGTGAGTGTCAAATACAAGTAATGAATCACTTTCATATGAAAGGCAACTGACTGCATACACCCTTTTTTGATATTGATCAGTTGTAGACACTAGTGTAGGGAACATATCAGGGAGAGTAAAGTTACAGTCAAGTACTTTTTAGAATGTTATCTCTGAACTCTGGCATGTATTCGGCCCGAGCCCAGCTCAGTGTGACAAACTTTCCACTCCTTCTATAGAGAATGAATCTTGTATAGTCAGTCTGTAAGACCAAGAGTATATATAGTTGGTGGCAAGATGCAACAACTACAGCACTTCCTCTAAAGATTATAGACACATTTCATTATATACGTTTGTCAGTGTGTGTATATTGCATCATGTTTCTGTGGTAGTTCTCGGCACGCCCTACTATCTTTGCTCACAGCCTTGTCTCTGTCCATCCACAGAGCGTATGGGAAAGGTGGCTCCCTCAGTGTTCAGTGGGGTGAAATCTGGAGGAGAGACGGTACTGGAGAAGCCTAAAGCCCCAGGAGCCAGCATATTTGGCAAGTAGAGCCATCCAGTGTGGAGTGTTGGCTATCATCACTGCGCTAGAGTCTAGAGGAGAGACAGGACAGACACATCAATGGACAAACGGCACTGAAGAAGCCAAACCTTGCTGTTATTGAATGGTCTGATACCTGTTTTTCTTTTCTTTTTCAGCACGGAAATAGGCCCATGTCATTTTGAGCAGGTTGTTCATAGTAGGGTTTGTTCATACTGTATGATGACTGTTTATGATTGAGAATTTCAAGGGCAATTCCAGCGTTATGGATGTGACATTTGCACACAAAATGAGAAACAAAATGTCTCACAGAATTGACTTATCAGGTAGAAATGAAAGTGTTATCATGATTGTGTTATGCAGCGATGCTGACCAGTGAGTCATTGATCATGTTATGACGCGTCCGTACTGGTCACATTCATTACGCTTAGAACGAGTACTGACAGAGAGAAAGGAAACCAGTTATACATCACATAAGCCCTTGATGAAAGTTAGCTTTGCATAGAAAGTTTGCATCCAATCATACTCAAAACACCACAATAACAACCTTTCCTCAAAAACATTACAGATGTGACACTGCCTGTCCAAAACAGCATTCTATCTTCACTAGACTGTAGAATTCTATACTAGCAATCAAAGGACAAAAATGTGTTTCATTAACCTTCCGACTTGGTCAGAAACACAGAGGGACATATGTGAGTACCAAAACAAGTTCTGTGAGCCATTGCCAAAAGCTATGAAATATGGTTGACTGAAAATACTTATTTTGAGACTTTGTAGTAACATTAAATTTGGCAAATATAAAGGCCAAATGTAGTATTTACTTCAAAATACACACGTTCAAATAGAAATTATTGGTCACATACACATATTTAGCAGATGTTACTGCGGGTGTAGCGAAATATGCTAAATATGAAAGTAGTTTAATTAGGAAATAAGCTAGTTATTTTCATGTTCAGGTTGACCTTACTATGAAATTGCTCTCAAATTGTAAATGCTGAAATATTGGTCTTATGTTTTTATAAACAAATTAATGACTTCCCTACTTATTGGTTCTGTATTCCATTGTTTGGAGTGTTGAAAAATATTGCAATGTCACAGCATTACTACACAACAATGTTGTTACTACAAGATTAGCGTCTTAAGCATGTGGACAAAGTGATGTAAAAGTAGTGGTGTCAAACATACGGACCATATCTGGCCTGAATCTAGACAGGAGTTAGTGAGCTAACTTTGGTCAGCTCTGAGTTCAACTCGAGGTAACCAATCCGGTGACAAGAAAGTGGCTCACCTTTTAGCCAGACAAATTTCTGCAGGTTGAGTTTATTGTCATTAATCTTACAATGGATGCAGAACTAAACGATTTCTGCTAGATGGGCCAGCTGCAAAGTCAAAATTGTCTATCATAAAAATGTATGGTTAGGCATTAAGTCAAAGTCAAAGTCACCATTATTAGTCAGTTGTACAACCGAATGCCTTCAACCGAAATGTGTCTTCCGCATTTAACCCAACCCCTCTGAATCAGAGAGGTGCGGGGGGCTGCCTTAATCGACTTCCACATTAAAGTTAGCTGTGTGTGCTGTTTAGGTTTAAAATCTGGTTTTATGACTTTGTGGCTGTGCCAGCTAGTGACCACTCTGCAGAGCTGCCTCCAGCACAAGATTCATGACATGCCAACCTGCTAAATGTATAGGGCAACGAATCCTTCAGAACTAACCTGCCCTGGAGCAGCCTAACTCAGGGCTAACTCTATTTATCATAAATGAAATGTTTGAGCCGGAAGTTAACGACCAATCAAATTATGTTCCCTCCCGCAATTACCGCAAAGAATGCGTCATCATCACTTAATTCTCCGAAACGTATTCGGCAGATGACTGATTTTAAATATAATATTAATCAAATGTGAGTTTTAAAAAGTATCATATTTAAATGCAATATCACACAACGTAATTAGTGATGACAGGATGCATTTGAAACTTTTGTATGAATTAATACAATAATTTTATCGATAGCCATATTACAACATGTGTTGTGATAATTGCATTGTTTGCTCTATAACCTGATAATTCATATTCCTTGCGACCGTGATATATAGTCCAAAAGGCAGAGACAAGACAGCGGCAGAATAAAACCACACCTTTTGTTTTATCCCAAAACCGGATAGCAACCTCTGTCCAGTGAAGTCCACAAAGCATATTGCATGTACAGTAACAGACACGACCTACAGCGTGGTCAGCCAAGTTAACCTATTTAATCCCATCAGTCACAATAGTGACTGTAAAAAACGTTTCCAGTTATAAGGCTCTAAATATTTTACTGAATGATGTATCAATGCATTTCCAGCTAATATTGAAATAAGAAAGGGTCTCAATGAAATATGTGCAGTGTCACATGTTTATTGTCACATGACCAGAGCTGTTTACTTCCTGGTTGCACCACGAGAAGACTATGGCTGCATCAAAGCTCCCAAGCAAAAGGTTAGTAAAGTATGTTAACATAAAGATATGACAAAGAGTTTTGGTACACATCATCCTGAAGGTGTCTAGTATTGATATATGCATTTGCAATTACTCAACTCTTTTCAGTGTGGTCATAGAATGAGTAAACATGTTGACGGCAACAATAGTGACCGGCGGGATAACAACAGTGCATCTAGGTATACACATACATAGTTCTTGTTCTACCTAACTTTCTACTCTGTTCTTTCTTTCAGTTTCACTTTGAGTCAAGTTCTGGATATGTTGGATCTAGGTGTCTGGCCAGACAAGGCGTGCAACATTGCAGTTATCCCTCAGAGATTGTGATAGCGATGGGTCAGAAATGGACTATGAGGGGGAGACAGGCCATTTGCCAGCCAGGCTGTTGAATGTATATGCTGAACCTATGCAAACTGATCATGACAGGAACAACGTTATCAGTGATGATGACCTACCCCTCACCACCCCACTCACCTCCCTGAGACTGGGGTGGGTCATGGACCCAGTGTCGTTCTCGGTCTTGCAGAGCAATCTCAGGTGCCTCAAGGTTGCAAGTTCCTTCATGACAATCTCTTCACTTCGCTTGCACTCCTTGATGAAATGACAAAAAGAGGATTATGGGAGCTCTGGAACGATGAGGCAAAATCATCTGTTTGATGTCCCATTCAAGCCACAGACGGACTTCATGAAGATACCCCGGGGAACCTCTGAGGTTCTGACCCAAGGAGACAAGTTGCTGGTTCGTTAGAAAGACAATAACATTGTCACAGTGGCAACAAACATGGAGGAGAAATACAGTGAGACCTCTGTCAAGAGATGGAACAAGGAGCGACGTGTCTTTAATAAAGTTCCACAACCAAAATGCATCAACCGATACAATGAGCACATGGGTGGTGTTGAACTTCACAACCTACAGGTTTCAAGATACCATATCTCCATCAGGTCTAAGGAGTGGTGGTGGCCCATCTTTGCATGGTCTCTCAACAGTCCACTCGTAAACAGCCATTTATTTTACAGAGATATTATGGGAGGGACCATTAACCTGCTCACCTTCTCACGGATAGTGGCACAGTCTCTTATGCAAAAGTTTGGCACGAAACCACTGAGCCACGGAAGAAGATCTCTACTGGCTGCTACTATTGAAGATCAGGCAAGATATGACACAGCTTCTCACTGGCCAATCAACACGATGCACCGGTTCCATAGATGTCGCCATTGTTACAAACGCACTACCTATGCATGTGAGAAATGCTAAGTGCCACTGCACATTGAGTGCCTTAAGATATACCATGGACAGTAGAAAAGGAGATAAGAGCGAATGAAAAAGGGCTGAAAAAGCCAATAAAAGAAAAATAGAAAAGTCAAAGGGTGAGGAGAAGCAGTACAACGGACTCTAGAAAGAAAAGAAAAGTCGACAAAAAAAGGGAAAAAGACAGGGAATCGTGCACTTGGTTCTGAAGCCTACCTCTATAATAAATATATATATATATATATATATTATAGAGGTGTGTGTGTGTGTGTGTGTGTGTATGTGTATATGTGTGTGTGTGTATATATATATATATATATATATATATATATACGTTTTAATGTGTGTATGTATTTGTATATACGTTTTAATGTGTGTATGTATTTGTATATACGTTTTAATGTGTGTATGTATTTGTATATATGTATGTGTGTATAATATATATATTTTTTAAATGTATTTTGTTCAATGTAGGCCTCTACTTGAATGCATGTTCTACAGGCTACCTCTATCCTAAATGTTACCTTTATGTTCAATGTGAATGAATGACACGACTGCTATACAGTTGTTAGTGAATGTTGCACTAAAATGTCACAATGACAATGTTACAATGAATATTGCACTAAAGCACAAGTTCAAATGTTACAGTAAAGTTACAATATTAATGTTTCAATACATGTTACAATAAAGTAACAATGTTGAAATACGTTGATGGTTGTTGTTTTTTAGTTTTTGCTCTCAGTATTCATATCCGTGTTGTATAAGGGTTTTTGATATGTAAAATAGTCACACTAGAATGTGATGGGGCATTCTAGTAGCAATGCTGGGGACTGCCAGTGACAGAGTTTTAAATGTGTTAATAACTGGGCTGGGATATATAAGAATTTTCATGACTGCATAGGATAAATATGTTAATTCAGTATACATCACAGTATACAAACACACTTTTTCACCTACTTTTCCATGAAAATTCAAAAAAATTATGATTGATTATTTCAAAGGCTTACTAATGACACAAGATTTGGATATTTGAATGTCTGGGAAAAATTCGGGATTAAATGGGTTAATGTTTGACTTTTTCGCAACAGTAAACAGCTATTGATTTAGAACCACAGAGAGTTGCAAGTTACAAAGAAAACAGGAGCTGCCTGAGGACAACCAGATTCTACAAAGTCCAGCTTTTTTGGCAATGACCAATGCCCTCAATAAGATTTGATAGCCAAATCCAATCTGGTTTACCTTGACACATTTTTTTGGTGCGCCAGGACCTTTCACAGTTGAGCTCGCTCAGTTTAGCTCAACGATGGCTATTTTTCCTTCATTGCATCGGCCAGCGACAATGTCATACTCGTATCACGAACAGGCTCGAAGCCCGTAACAAAAAGGGAGATAATGAATAACAAAAATATATTTATTAACTGAGGTAACCTATGTACAATTAACAATGGTGTGTGTAATCAGTAGTGTAAGTTAGTGGTTGCGTGTATAGTTGTGATAATGAGGAATGTTGAAAGATGCCCAAGCAAACAAACGGACACAAAAATGCCACAACCCAAATCAAACAGTGTGTCTGCATGGAGAGAGTCTCCTCAATGAATGGGGAAAAGGTGTATTTATCCCGGGACACACCCGGGCCTAGGTGTGTCCCATTTCGCTGACGACCCTCCCGGTTCCGCCCACCGACATCCTAATAATGGATAAAGAGCAAAGAGAAAGAATTTGGCAGACAGAGTGGGAGGGTCGTCACACTCGTTTGGACCAGACAGCATCAGATAGATGGCCTACACGTAGAGAGACAGAGGGGCGATGTTTCGCTCGCTCGGATGCTTTCGAATTGAAGGAAAATTATGAAAGACCGAGAGACAAAAGATACAACATAAAATGTATTTTTTTCTTGGTCCATTTTTTTGTGGAAGACTGGTTTCCCTTGGCACACATGAATACAGTGGGGGAAAAAGTATTTAGTCAGCCACCAATTGTGCAAGTTCTCTCACTTAAAAAGATGAGAGAGGCCTGTAATTTTCATCATAGGTACACTTCAACTATGACAGACAAAATGAGGAAAAGAAATCCAGAAAATCACATTGTAGGATTTTTAATGAATTTATTTGCAAATTATGGTGGAAAATAAGTATTTGGTCACATACAAACAAGCAAGATTTCTGGCTCTCACAGACCTGTAACTTCTTCTTTAAGAGGCTCCTCTGTCCTCCACTCATTACCTGTATTAATGGCACCTGTTTGAACTTGTTATCAGTATAAAAGACACCTGTCCACAACCTCAAACAGTCACACTCCAAACTCCACTATGGCCAAGACCAAAGAGCTGTCAAAGGACACCAGAAACAAAATTGTAGACCTGCACCAGGTTGGGAAGACTGAATCTGCAATAGGTAAGCAGCTTGGTTTGAAGAAATCAACTGTGGGAGCAATTATTAGGAAATGGAAGACATACAAGACCACTGATAATCTTCCTCGATCTGGGGCTCCACGCAAGATCTCACCCCGTGGGGTCAAAATGATCACAAGAACGGTGAGCAAAAATCCCAGAACCACACGGGGACCTAGTGAATGACCTGCAGAGAGCTGGGACCAAAGTAACAAAGCCTACCATCAGTAACACACTACGCCGCCAGGGACTCAAATCCTGCAGTGCCAGACGTGTCCCCTGCTTAAGCCAGTACATGTTCAGGCCCGTCTAAAGTTTGCTAGAGAGCATTTGGATGATCCAGATGAGGATTGGGAGAATGTCAGATGAAACCAAAATATAACTTTTTGGTAAAAACTCAACTCGTCGTGTTTGGAGGACAAAGAATGCTGAGTTGCATCCAAAGAACACCATACCTACTGTGAAGCATGGGGTGGAAACATCATGCTTTGGGGCTGTTTTCTGCAAAGGGACCAGGACTGACTGATCCGTGTAAAGGAAAGAATGAATGGGGCCATGTATCGTGAGATTTTGAGTGAAAACCTCCTTCCATCAGCAAGGGCAATGAAGATGAAACGTGGCTGGGTCTTTCAGCATGACAATGATCCCAAACACACCGCCCGGCAACGCGAAGGAGTGGCTTAGAAGAAGCATTTCAAGGTCCTGGAGTGGCCTAGCCAGTCTCCAGATCTCAACCCCATAGAAAATCTTTGGAGGGAGTTGAAAGTCCGTGTTGCCCAGCGACAGCCCCAAAACATCACTGCTCTAGAGGAGATCTGCATGGAGGAATGGGCCAAAATACAAGCAACAGTGTGTGAAAACCTTGTGAAGACTTACAGAAAACATTTGACCTCTGTCATTGCCAACAAAGGGTATATAACAAAGTATTGAGATAAACTTTTGTTATTGACCAAATACTTATTTTCCACCATAATTTGCAAATAAATTCATAAAAAATCCTACAATGTGATTTTCTGGATTTTTTCCCCTCATTTTGTCTGTCATAGTTGAAGTGTACCTATGATGAAAATTACAGGCCTCTCTCATCTTTTTAAGTGAGAGAACTTGCACAATTGGTGGCTGACTAAATACTTTTTTTCCCCACTGTACATGCCACCGAGTAGTGGGGGAAAAAAGGAGTTGTGCATTGATAAGCACACCAAATAAACAATATGCGAAGAAAGACAGCACTTCTAATAGGCCATTTCACATCAAAGCCTGATGAATTTGCATGTTAACATTTATTTTATTTTGATTTCGGGGCACTGAAAAATGGGGCACTGACTTGCCCAGGAATTTATTTTTCAGCATTGTCCAATGAAGAGTTTGGCATTCGACTAGCCATGTGCGACATGCACACACAGTTACAAGTCTGGCAGGTGCACGATCAATATCTACCTTCGTAACATGGATGAAGCCTGATCTGGATTGTGTAACTAACTGAAACTAGCTAAATTCAGAAAAGCCTGAGTACATCTAGCAAGATTATTAGTATACCGCTCTGGTCTGAATGAGGCTTCAGTATCGGGCACACAGAGCCCTCCTTGATATGGTAGTTCAAATATCTCTCTCTCTCTCTCTCTCCACCTCTACCCTCCATGAGTCAGCAAAATTACTCATTTTCTTAGCATTTTGCAATCAACCCTCAGTGAGGGAACATATTCCTACTGTACATGTATGTACACACTTCTCTGGTAATGAGTGAGAACAGGAACACACATACAATACTGTGCCAGTGGGAGCAATGTGTGAGCCAAAAAGGAAGGACAGGAATGGGTGGTGAATACAGCACACTCATGTTAGGACTTCAGTGTGTATTGATTTTAGTTTTTCTGAATTGCAATGTATTCTGGGAAGAGCCCATTGGCATGCAAAGGAATATGCAGAGTGGAAACACTACTCTGGTCAAAGGCCACTCCACTGACCAGTTAGGATAGAGCCTTCTCAGAAACTTGGTTTGTCAACAGAACTAACAAACAATGGACAAGCAGAGGTTGAAGTAGCCTGGTAGACTTGTGTTATATTGACCGATAGAATGAAGTTCATACTCATAGCTCTTATAAAAACAAACTTATTTACTTTTTATGCTTACCAGATTCCACGCAGTCAAAATAAAAAGCAACCTCAAATGTTCAGTTACGTTTTTTTACTACAGTAGGCTATGTGGACAGATAGACAAACAAATATATGTAAACACACTCACACACACATCCCTGGAGGCATACAAGTACACAGACATACAAACCCCTCTGGCCTCTTGCCACACTGAGGTCAGGTCTTCTGGTCGTTGCTCCAGTATAAAAGCAGACAAACACACACACTCTGCCACTTCTCCAGTGAGCAGGGCGGTAGGAAAGGGTTGAGTTTTCTAAGCAGTGAAGTCAGTGTTTAGCTGCAGTTGGTCATGTCTGGAGTGTGGACTGTACTGCTGCTCTGGGGATGTGTCTTTCTCCCGGCTCTGTCGCATGGAGCTCTGGTTATCTCACAGGATGCATCCACACCACAGGTGACTATCCATTGTTACTATAAGATGCAGGATCTCAATTTGATCCCCCTGTTGCAGGCGGACTTCCTGCAATGCAGGACATGTTAAACTTGTAATGTATGTGAGGTTTAAAAAGGCTTCGGAAGTTTACAATTTCCACTTTGAAATGTCAGACTTGATTTTCCCTTATGAAAAATGTATCAACTCTTACAAAAATGTCAATGAATTATTTTCCTGCTGTAGCAATATGGCTCAAATTAAGATCCTGCATCTGCAGTATTTACTCTACTGTTACAACATCTCACCCCTCCTGCTATACTCTACTGTTACAACATCTCACCCCTCCTGCTATACTCTACTGTTACTACATCTCACCCCTCCTGCTATACTCTACTGTTACTACATCTCACCCCTCCTGCTATACTCTACTGTTACTACATCTCACCCCTCCTGCTATACTCTACTGTTACCATCTCACGCTCCTGCTATACTCTACTGGTACTACAACTCTCCCCTGCTACCATCTCACCCCTCCTGCTATACTCTACTGTTACTACATCTCATCCCTCCTGCTATACTCTACTGTTACCATCTCACGCTCCTGCTATACTCTACTGGTACTACAACTCTCCCCTGCTGCCATCTCACCCCTCCTGCTATACTCTCCTGTTTCTTCATCTCACCCCTCCTGCTATATTCTACTGTTTCTTCATCTCACCCCTCCTGCAATGCTCTACTGTTACTACATCTCTCCCCTCCTGCTATACTCTACTGGTACTACAACTCTCCCTGCTACCATCTCACCCTCCTGCTATACTCTACTGTTACTACATCTCTCCCCTCCTGCTATACTCTACTGTTACCATCTCACGCTCCTGCTATACTCTACTGGTACTACAACTCTCCCCTGCTGCCATCTCACCCCTCCTGCTATACTCTCCTGTTACTTCATCTCACCCCTCCTGCAATTCTCTACTGTTAGTACATCTCTCCCCTCCTGCTATACTCTACTGTTACTACATCTCACCCCTCCTGCTATACTCTACTGTTACTACAACTCTCCCCTGCTGCCATCTCACCCCTCCTGCTATACTCTCCTGTTACTGCATTTCTCCCTTGCTGCCATCTCACCCCTCCTGCAATTCTCTACTGTTACTACATCTCTCCCCTCCTGCTATACTCTACTGTTACTACATCTCACCCCTCCTGCTATACTCTACTGTTACTACATCTCACCCCTCCTGCTATACTCTACTGTTACCATCTCACGCTCCTGCTATATTCTACTGGTACTACAACTCTCCCTTGCTACCATCTCACCCCTCCTGCTATACTCTACTGTTACTACATCTCTCCCCTCCTGCTATACTCTACTGTTACCATCTCACGCTCCTGCTATACTCTACTGGTACTACAACTCTCCCCTGCTGCCATCTCACCCCTCCTGCTATACTCTCCTGTTACTTCATCTCACCCCTCCTGCTATATTCTACTGTTACTTAATCTCACCCCTCCTGCAATGCTCTACTGTTACTACATCTCAACCCTCCTGCTATACTCTACTGGTACTACAACTCTCCCCTGCTACCATCTCACCCCTCCTGCTATACTCTACTGTTACTACATCTCACCCCTCCTGCTATACTCTACTGTTACTACATCTCACACCTCCTGCTATACTCTACTGTTACTACATCTCATCCCTCCTGCTATACTCTACTGTTACTACATCTCACCCCTCCTGCTATACTCTACTGTTACTACATCTCACCCCTCCTGCTATATTCTACTGTTACTTCATCTCACCCCTCTTGCTATATTCTACTGTTACTACATCTCACCCCTCCTGCTATACTCTACTGTTACCATCTCACGCTCCTGCTATATTCTACTGGTACTACAACTCTCCCTTGCTACCATCTCACCCCTCCTGCTATACTCTACTGTTACTACATCTCTCCCCTCCTGCTATACTCTACTGTTACCATCTCACGCTCCTGCTATACTCTACTGGTACTACAACTCTCCCCTGCTGCCATCTCACCCCTCCTGCTATACTCTCCTGTTACTTCATCTCACCCCTCCTGCTATATTCTACTGTTACTTAATCTCACCCCTCCTGCAATGCTCTACTGTTACTACATCTCAACCCTCCTGCTATACTCTACTGGTACTACAACTCTCCCCTGCTACCATCTCACCCCTCCTGCTATACTCTACTGTTACTACATCTCACCCCTCCTGCTATACTCTACTGTTACTACATCTCACACCTCCTGCTATACTCTACTGTTACTACATCTCACCCCTCCTGCTATACTCTACTGTTACTACATCTCACCCCTCCTGCTATACTCTACTGTTACTACATCTCACCCCTCCTGCTATATTCTACTGTTACTTCATCTCACCCCTCTTGCTATATTCTACTGTTACTACATCTCACCCCTCCTGCTATACTCTACTGTTACTACATCTCACCCCTCCTGCTATACTCTACTGTTACTACATCTCACCCCTCCTGCTATATTCTACTGTTACTTCATCTCACCCCTCTTGCTATATTCTACTGTTACTACATCTCACCCCTCCTGCTATACTCTACTGTTACTACATCTCACCCCTCCTGCAATGCTCTACTGTTACTTCATCTCACCCCTCCTGCTATATTCTACTGTTACTACATCTCACCCCTCCTGCTATACTCTACTGTTACTACATCTCACCCCTCCTGCAATGCTCTACTGTTACTTCATCTCACCCCTCCTGCTATATTCTACTGTTACTACATCTCACCCCTCCTGCTATACTCTACTGTTACTACATCTCACCCCTCCTGCTATATTCTACTGTTACTTCATCTCACCCCTCCTGCTATATTCTACTGTTACTACATCTCACCCTCCTGCTATACTCTACTGTTACTACATCTCACCCCTCCTGCTATGCTCTACTGTTACTATCTCTTCCCTCCTGCTATATTCTATTGTTACTACATCTCACCCCTCCTGCTATATTCTACTGTTACTACATCTCACCCCTCCTGCTATACTCTACTGTTACTACATCTCACCCCTCCTGCTATACTCTACTGTTACTACATCTCACCCCTCCTGCTATACTCTACTGTTACTACATCTCACCCCTCCTGCTATACTCTACTGTTACTACATCTCACTCCTCCTGCTATATTCTACTGTTACTACATATCACCCCTCCTGCTATACTCTACTGTTACTACATCTCACCCCTCCTGCTATACTCTACTGTTACTACATCTCACCCCTCCTGCTGTATTCTACTGTTACTACATCTCACCCCTCCTGCTATATTCTACTGTTACTACATCTCACCCCTCCTGCTATATTCTACTGTTACTACATCTCACCCCTCCTGCTATACTCTACTGTTACTCTATTTACCCTATATGTATCTGTACCGTATCTACTCTTCTGTTAACACATCTCTACTTTGGTCTTTTCTTCTGTTAACACATCTCTACTTTGGTCTACTCTTCTGTTAACACATATCTACTTTGATTCATATCTGGTCCACTTTCGTGTATGTGGGTGTGGGTGTCTGTGCACGCGTATGTGTACATTAATCAATTTTTATTCATGCCAATATTTATATGCTTTACAATGAATTAGACTATGAGATGTTAAATTAGTTTGGTGACATTCTGACCCTAAGTTGAAATGTCTCCCTTGTGCTTTGTGTCCCAGGGCTCTGATGGTGCTACAAGGCTACTAAAGGTACCACGGTAGCTCAGCATCGCCATAAACCGTACTGTCTGACACAAATCCAAAACAGGAATCTGTTGCAGAATCCGTCAGACTTCTACTCTTGAACACCCAGTGGTGTATCTGATGATACCTGATGAATCTGATGAATATATTGTTATTTGTATTTTTCCCCAAAACAAATCTTTGAGAACGTGGTTGAGTAAATATTTGAGAAAATCCACGGTTACCCTACTCTCTATTTCAGTATATACAACAGTATCATTGGCACCTAGAAGTTTCAGCCACTTGAAAAGTAAAAAAGTCGTACGGTGTACTCTGTAAAACAATAATTTTATAATACTGTGTCTAAATGTTATTGTTTTTTTTTACAGAAAAGAAGTACAGAGAATGCGGAGGTAAGGAAATCCCAATATTTACGTTCTATTTGTGAGGATGATGATGATCCACCGTCACCACCATCTTCAACACTAGAAATCCATGCCTTTGCTCACCCAGACTGACTCATCTAGTCTTTTTACTGGAAACACTGAGTTCATGTTTTTCACAAGAGTACAGCGGTAATCATTTGTTTTGGCAGTAATCTTGTAGTCAATGCAGCTTACTTCACATTATTCAGCTGTAACAGGAAAATACGTTTTGAGAAAGTGTGTGAACGTTTTATAGGCACGTTAGATAGTCATTACTCACACAAACATACATTTCAAAACCCTTCCATTTCTGTTTATCTTTCTTTCTTCTTTCTTTCACTCTCTCTGTCTCTCATCCTCTCTCTCTATCTCTCTCTCTTCCTCTCTCTCTCTCTTACTTTCTCTCTTACTCTCTCAGGTGGAGATGTACAGTGTAAAGGTGAACTGTAAGGTCGCTTCTCGTTTTGCTCACACAGTCATAACCTCCAGTGCTCTGAACAAGGCCAACTCCTCTCAGGAAGTGTTCTTCGAGGTGGATCTGCCCAAGACCGCCTTCATCACCAACTTCAGCATGTCAGTCAGCACCCATGGCATGTGTAGAAGCCCCATTTATGTCTAGAAATGATAACACCAATCCATAGGACTGTTACTCTGCGGTGTGTGTGTGTATGTGTGTGTTTGTATGTGTGTATATCTGTGTGTGAGTGCATAAGTGTTTATGTTTGTTTGTTTGAATCACTGTTTTTGTATCTCAGGGAGATAGAGGGTCAGATGTACACGGGTGAGGTGAAGGAGAAGGAGAAAGCCAAGAAGCAGTATGAGAAAGCTGTTTCCACAGGGCGGACTGCAGGACTGGTCAAGTGAGTGGAACAGGGCAATGAGGAGGGGACAAACATGATGTTTCCATTACACCAAGCACTCCTATACTCTTTTATCACAGCCTGTGTTTGAGTGTTTTATTTAAAATGCGATTGTCCTCCTACTGGGCCTGTGTTTGTGTACTCTAGGGCATCAGGGAGGAAGATGGAGAGGTTCTCTGTGTCTGTGAACATCGCGGCCAATAGTAACGTCACCTTCATTTTGACCTATGAGGAGTTGCTTCAGCGTAAACTGGGCCAATACGAGATCATGACCCGGGTCAAACCCAAGCAGCTGGTCCAGCACTTTGAGGTCTGTAGATGTGTACACCCTATACCCCAAAACATCTTGTCATCATCTTGACTCCTCAGTCCTGTGTCTCATCAGTCCTGTCCATGTCTCTGTGACAGATTGTGGCAGATATCTATGAACCCCAGGGCATTGCCTTCCTGGAGGCCTATGGAACCTTCATCTCCAATGAACTTCTCCCCCTGGTGGAGAAAACAGTCACTGACAAAAAGGTATATGATGCTGTTCTGTTCTATGAAACAAATGCATGTGGAACATATCCTCTGAAAGAGATGAATACTATTTTGCTGTGTTTTGTGTTTAATTGTAATGCCCTCCCTCATTCAGGCACACATCTCATTCTGCCCAACACTGGACCAGCAGAGGAAGTGCCCGGGTTGTGACGGCACCCTGATTGACGGGGATTTCTTGATCAAATATGACGTGAACCGAGCTGAGACCATCGGTGACATCCAGGTCAGCTGTGTTGAATATAATATAGAATTGGTATTGGGGTCAATTCCATCAAATCAGGGTGTTAATGTCATAATGATGTTCATTGCATGTATTTTTCAGATAGTGAATGGGTACTTTGTGCACTTCTTTGCTCCTCCGGACTTACCCCGAGTTCCAAAAAATGTGGTGTTTGTGATCGATAGGAGTTGGTCAATGAGCGGAATCAAACTGAAGCAGGTAAGAGAGAAACAGTGTGTCTGAGAGAAGGAAAGATCAAAGAAGAGAGAGAAGGATACAGGAAACATATCACTTGGTTACAGTGCTTTAATTGTAGTTCATGTTCAAATTGACCTGAGAGCCTTTGATCCCTCATAGACAAAGGAAGCTATGCTGACTATCCTGAATGACCTGGCTGAGGACGACAACTTCGGCATTGTCCTATTTGACTCACACATCTCAACATGGAAGGAATCTCTTACCAAGGCCACCAAGGAAATTGTGTCTGAAGCCCAAGAATTTATCCAAGGAATAACTGACTCGGGAAGTGAGCCGTTGTGTGTTTAATGGGAACAGGGTGACATACAGAGATAAATCATTAATGATGTTTCTGTCACTAGGGCTTTAGTATTAAAACTATGGCAGTACAACACTTGGGCAAGCAGTATGATAAAACTGAGTGAGGTGCATTTATGTTACAAAATGATGTCTATCAAATATTTATTTTTGATAACACCTGGATTGATTTTGTGTGTTCTCCTTTTAGCCACTAATATAAATGATGCTGTGATGAAAGCTGTGGACATGATAATGAAAGGCATACGAGACAAGAAGGTCCCGGAGAGAAGTGTGTCTATGGTTATCTTACTGACAGATGGAATGCCCAACTCAGGTGCGTACAGGTTTCCTTCCCTTCTCATCTTACTTATTTGGTTGGGACTGCCATTTTAACATTGATGTAGCCATCTGATTTATTGCCTATGTTAGATCCAGCCAGTAAGGTCACGGTACATGCCATGTGTGTTTGTGTACAGGAGAGTCTTCTGTACCACAGATTCAGGAGAATGTCCGTGACGCTATGGGTGGGAACATGTCTCTGTTCTGTCTGGGCTTTGGGGATGATGTGGATTACTCCTTTCTGGATGTGATGTCTAGACAGAACCAGGGACTGGCCCGAAAGATCTATGAGGGCTCTGATGCCACCGTCCAGCTTCAGGTGTGGACCAGGGTTCTGTCTCAAATCTCACAATAGTCACTTTTCTGTGGCTTTCTGGTTTGACCATATCACTTATGGGGAGCGTCACAGGATAGATGAAACTATGTAGGTTGAGGTCTTATATAGATCCTACGGTTTGGCATTATTGATAATGTACTGTCAAAATTACAATAGACAAATGACTAGGTGATGTGTGCATTTGTGTCCCAGGGTTTCTATGAGGAAGTAGCCAGCCCCCTCCTCTCCGAGGTGGACCTGCGTTACCCTGACAACCTGGTGAACTCTCTGACCACCAGTCACTACAAGCAGCTGTTCAACGGCTCAGAGATCGTGGTAGCTGGCCGGCTCACTGACAATAACCTGGATAACTTCCTGGTGGAGGTGTTTGCACAGGGGGTGAGGAACAGACGGGCTCAGCACAACACACCACCCGTATACTGAGCCTGGAAAGATGGATCTTTCTTTGCACCTGAAGGAAATTGTGACTCAAGTATTGTACAATGCTCAACCCAACTAATGCTTCTCTCTCACTCCTTCTCTGTGTATAATACCTATTTCTCTTCTCTCTCTCTCACTCCCTCTCTGTGTCTAATACCTATTTCTCTTCTCTCTCTCTCACTCCCTCACTCTCTTTTTAGTTTGAGGATGACTTTATTGTCAAAGGCCAGGCCAGTGCCCAGGAGTGGGACATACTGTACCCTGAGCAGGAGTACATATTTGGGGACTACACTGAGCGTCTTTGGGCCTACCTCACCATCCAACAACTGTTAAGCAAGAGGTCTGTGTGATCAGCTAACTGCTATTACTGATGGCTGGTGAACACTCCAGAACTAAATGGTGTCTTAGCATTATCCAAATGCCTAAAACTCACTGGTGGTTGAGAGCTTAACTTTGGGATCTAACGAATGGAGCTGGGTATATTAAAGTAACTCAGTTCGTAAATATTCCATTCTTTTCTGCCCTGCGGTGTAAGTTAAACCAAACCTAACCCAAGTTAAACTGAACCTAACCTCTAATCCAAACCTAACGCAATAACACCAGGATGGCCGAGAGGTTAAGGCGTTGGACTTAAGATCCAATGGACATATGTCCTCGTGGGTTTGAACCCCACTCCTGGTAGATGTTTACCTTTGAGGGGCGGCAGGTAGCCTAGTGGTTAGAGCTTTGGACTTGTAACCGGAGGGTTGCAAGTTTGAATCCCCGAGCTGACAAGGAAAAATCTGTCGTTCTGCCCCTGAACAAGGCAGTTAACCCACTGTTCCCCGGGTGCCGAAGGCGTGGATGTCGATTAAGGCAGCCCCCCGCACCTCTCTGATTCAGAGGGGTTGGGTTAAATGCGGAAGACACATTTCGGTTGAAGGCATTCGGTTGTACTGACTAATAATGGTGACTTTGACTCATTAACAATGTATTCATCCTATGTTTCTATTGTCAGAGAGACTGGTACTGCGGAGGAGAAGGGAAATGCCACTGCCCAGGCTCTGGAGTTGTCCCTGCAGTACAGCTTTGTCACCTCCCTTACCTCCATGGTGGTCACCAAGCCTGAGACTGACGAGGGGCCAGAGGGCCCCCTCATCGCCGACAAGCTGACCGAGGGTATGAGACCCAGTGTGTTGGGAGATTGGCAGGGGCAGGGGGAGACGACCAGTACATCTGGCGTGTCTTATCTGACATGTTTATCTCAGTGGTTATGGAAATCCTTGCATCGATTGTCAAATGTGTGTGTCTGACTTTTCTCTTGCTACTGTTTGACAGATGAAAGGCAGAAAGCCCATAGATTTGGTAAGTACGTGGCATTAATGGACATGACTGGATCCTTCACCTAAATGGCTTTCTATGTCATTATAGTGGATCACCTGAGTTTATGACATGGAAGCTGACACCAAATGATTTGTGGTTAGAAACGGAGGATATTGCATGGTAATATACACCCTGTTATATTCAGGGTAAATCTATCAAATGCATTTTACCACTTTGAATGTGGAAAACTTTATTTGCCATCTGACACCTTGGCGTGATTTTCAGGTAATAATGTACCCCAGCTGATGAGCAACACCTGGACACAAAGCAGTATCTCACCTACATACTTTGGTGAGTCCCCCTTCATTCAGACTGACCCTCCTGTCAGACATGGGTTACTTCAGTATTTTCTATGTGGTGAAACTGTCCCAAAATGGGTTGCTTCACCGACTACAGAAATGTTATATTTATATTTAGTATTTTCAATGCCTACCATGCTGTCATGCCAGGACTATAATAGAGTGATCCAAAGTTTGGATGGGCTTAGTCTCAACCAAATCAAAGGTAAAAACTGGAACAATCTGTTGATGGCTCTGCAGTGGATGGAGACCCTCATTTTATGATTGAGTTGCCAGAGCACGAGGATGCACTGTGCTTCAACATAGACGACAAGCCTGGTACCATCTTCAACCTAGTGAGAGACCAGCTGACAGGTGAATATGGAGAAAGTAGACATTATTTGAAATTGACCAACCTTTGACACAATGTGTCTTTGAAGGCATGAAATCAAAACATGACACTTGTTTTATAAAATAAATAACACATATCAAATCTATATTATGCCAACACCTTGCCTCAATCCCATGCTGCCTTGCAGGTATTTTGGTCAATGGCCAGACCATTGGGGATAAGAAAGTGGCCCCTGATGGCAAAGTGAACACCTACTTTGGTCGCTTTGGCATCGTTCACCAGGGGCTGGGGGTGAGACTGGAGGTGACCACTCGTGACATCACTGTGTCCCAGGATGGCAAGCAGGCCAAGCTCTTCTGGTCAGACAGCGCCTCTCTTAAGGGAACCAAGTAAGCACCCTTACCCATTTTGGTTTTACCGTTCTGGGTTCCAAATAACTCCTATAACTAATAACTAAAGCTAGATACATAGAGACCAGAGTTTCTATCTGTAATGCAACCTCCCTACCACAGAAGGTTGAAGGGGCATCTAACGTTTTATTCTGTCATCGTGGTTAAACCACCTCTCTCTGCCTCTCTCTCTCCTACAGTATGGACCTGCAGGTGACCAAAGACCGCAGCTTGACCGTCACCCTCAGGGACTCGGTCCGGTTTGTGGTCATCCTACACAAGGTGTGGAAGCAGCACCCATACCACCAGGACTACTTGGGCTTCTATACCCTGGACAGCCACCTCCTCTCCCCCAGCGTCCATGGCCTGCTAGGTAGGACAGCCACCTCCTCTCCCCCAGCGTCCATGGCCTGTTAGGTAGGACAGCCACCTCCTCTCCCCCAGCGTCCATGGCCTGTTAGGTAGGACAGCCACCTCCTCTCCCCCAGCGTCCACGGCCTGCTAGGTAGGACAGTCACCTCCTCTCCCCCAGCGTCCACGGCCTTCTAGGTAGGACAGCCACCTCCTCTCCCTCATCGTCCACGGCCTGCTAGGTAGGACAGTCACCTCCTCTCCCCCAGCGTCCACGGCCTTCTAGGTAGGACAGCCACCTCCTCTCCCTCATCGTCCATGGCCTGCTAGGTACCACTAGGGGCGCAGTCTGTCATTGGCAGGGCCAGATGAAGTTTGCTTAGCTGGCTAGAGGTTTACTCTGCATTATATTGGACAATTGTCTGTTTAGCTGATCAAATAAATGTATTGTATTGTCCCCATGCAGGTCAGTTTTACCATGGCGTGCAGTTTGAGGTGAGAGACATGCATCCAGGAAAAGTGTCAGAGAAACCAGATGCCACCATGCTGGTGAAGGGACAGGAGCTTACAGTGACTAGGTAGATGTCTACACACACACACACACACATACAGTACATACACACACTTTTCTCATCCTCCTTGCTGTGTTTCCACAGGGGCTGGCAGAGGGACTTCCGCTGGGATGTGAAGAATGGAGAGAACATCCCCTGCTGGTTCATCCATAGCAATGGTTACGGCCTCATCGATGGAAACCACACAGACTACATCATGTCTGGACTCTTCAAGACTGTCTGAGTTGAATCCATTTCACATGGATTCAACACCCTGTATGTGCTAAAGATACACCATCATGACATGAGAATAATTATGTGTAACGTTAGATCAAATCTGACTGGAGTACATTTAATTAAAAGATAAGTGGCAAGAAAGAGGACACAAGTGGCCGTCAAAGATTTTTGTTTTATATTGATATAGATAGTGATGAGCAAAACGTGTTGAAATAAATGGACCCACTTCCACCTAACTTGTGTGTATTTCTTCCCATTTTGAATGGCCACGGAGAGAGAAAGATATACAGAGTGATTAAAAATCAACGCCTCTGTGTGCTTGACGTAGGGGCATTGGTCAGACCTGACCTCAGCCTGGGTATGTGTGTGTTTCTTGCTCTGCCCAGTTTAACTAGGCGTAGCTCATGCCAGTTACTTCATCCGGATATGAAGTCACTTCCCTACATCATCACATAAGGCGTCTCTGTTAAAAGGCAGTTTGAAGAGTGACTGAGCTAATAAACCAGACAGAGCGTTTTTGTTTTAATACAGTAGGTTCTCTACAGTCATTTAGAAACCACACCTTTGATTCAGTGGGACACAAGGATAGTGACAGGCCCCTTGAAGGGTGGAGGGATTGACGTGCTGTATGTCTGCCTGCCTGCGTGCGTGTGTGTGCGTGCGTGCGTGTGTGCTTGTTTTCCTACATTATCAGGATCCCAATGTCCTAACATTTCACTTTAATGTCCTGAAAAGGACGGAAAACAAGAACGTTTTTGAAAAGTCAGAAAAAATCATTTCTTCAGGTCCTGAATTTGTTCAAATTATATTTGAAGCCTAATGTTTTGGGGTTAGGGTTAGGGTTATGGTTAGGTTAAGAGTTAGGTTTAGGGTTAGGGAAATAGGATTTTTAATGGTTAAAACATTTTACACTCCAAAAAGTGTGTGTGCGTGTGCACATGCAGTACATCTGTGCACTAACTTTACTGTAACAGTGTGCTTTGTCTCCCCGGCTCTGATTACATGGCTGTAGTGTGTTTCATAATGGGTCCTGGGCAGGAGCGCTGACCAAAGTCATGTCGGAAGTTCAGGAGTTGAGAGGGATTTTCTTAAGGGGGTCTTTGGGGGTGTGTATGCATTTGGAGGAGGGACATTAATTCACACCAGATGTGGGAGGTGTTGGGGATTGTTTGGAAGGCCTCCAGCCCACTGTACTCCGAGGGCCAAATCCAAACTTGATATACACTGAGTGTACAAACATTAAGAACACATGCTCTTTCCATGACATAGGCTGACCAGGTGAAAGCTATGATCCCTTATTGAATTTTAAGCCTTAAGACAATTGAGACATGGATTGTGTATGTGTGAATGGGAAAGACAAAAGATGGAAGTGCCTTTGAACGTAGTATGGTAGTAGGTGCCAGGTGCACCGGTTTGTGTCAAGAACTGCAACGCTGCTGGGTTTTTCACGCTCAACACTTTCCTGTGTGTCTCAAGAATGTTCCACCACCAAAAGGAAATCCAACCAACTTGACACAACTGTGGAAAGCATTGGAGTCAACATGGGCCAGCATCCCTGTGGAATGCTTTCGACACCTTGTAGAGTCCATGCCCAGACGAATTGAGGTTATTCTGAGTGCAAAAGGGTGGGTTTGCAACTCAATATTAGGAAGGTGTTCCTAATGTTTTGTATACTCAGTGTATGTGCGCAACTTCAACTTTCACGCATGTCTAGGTACGATGTGTCTGAATGTCTCTCTCTTTCTCTGTCCCTTGTCCTAGATGTCTGGCTTTCTGTCTATCAAAGGCCAGTGGAGCAACTCCATTCTTGAGTCTTGATAATTAAGTCCTGAAATACATTTTAAAGGCTTGAAGCTATGATAGCTCAACCCATAGCCAGAGTGTAGGTGTCCTTTTTAACCACAGGAGGGCAGCAGAGACCTGTGACAATACTGTAGTGTAGTCTCTAATCAATGGCTGTCAGGTCATCAGTCATTATCCATAGAGAATGATAGAGGCCTCTAGTGGCCAAAAGGCTATTGCATGGACAGTGCCATTGAGGGCTTCCACCATTTTAATGTAATCAACTGGGTGGGACTTCTAACTTCATTGGCTGATCCCTCCTGGTGACCCAGTTGGAGTCATGTCCAACTGGGTCATCAAGAGCGATCAGCCAATCATGAAGAATAAAATGGAGACAGCCTCAATTGCGCTGCCTGTGCTGTCACAGACGCTATAATGGCTGATACAAAGAAGAGTCCACTATCTACCTCTATGTCGTTATCCCATTACTGTAATGCCTCTCACTGCCAATGATTGCAACTTGGGCCTTGGACTACTAAAATCAACCACTGGACACAACAAACCCACTTTAAAACATATTTGACTTTCCAAGACTAACAATGATACTCTTGATTTTTAAACATCAGTGGTGAATCAGACTCTGTGACAAATCAACAATGGAGGGCATTACTGTCTGGACCAGAGGAGTTGGGTAACACTGGTTTACACCTTAAGCAAATAAAAAAAGATATATTTCGGTGCTCCTAGATATTATGTTGTGCTACCAACAAAAAATGTGAACTTAGAGCCCTGACTGTCTCATTCAAGCAGTCTGATTGACACAAAAAATACAGTATATATACTTTTTACCTAGTATGAATTCAACATTACAATAAATGAAGCTACATTAGCATCATATCTTAAACTGCAGTGAAGTCCATAGTATGTTAACTCTCATAGAGAAGCTAGTTCATCTTACATGTTTCTTATTCCCCTTGTCACTGGCCTCTACCTCCCTCAATGCCTGGCTCTGCCTCACCCCCTCCTTACCCTTCTTTACCTCTCCCTCACCTCTCAGGACTCACCTCCCTCCCACCTCCCTCCCTCATGGCGACCTTTGTCCTCGTTAGAATTTTTCACATCGCTGTTGCCGCTGGTGCGTGATGCCGGGACTGAGCACTCTTTGTGCATACGCATGTGGGAACTGCGGTATGCAGGCCCTTGGTGTGTAGTGTGCCATGACACGCGTATGGCTGCTGTCGCCCGCCCGCCTGTCTGTCTGCCGGTGGCACTGTTTGGACACACCTGACCGGTGCTGACAACACCCCCACACGGGCCTGGTGCCCACTGCTTATCACTCTACAGTAGACTAAACTCCAGCCTCCTCAGTGGGTCTCCACAGACCCCAGCACAATGGGGCTGAAGCATTGTGACATTGTAGTGTAGTTTTGTGTAGTGTGGTGTAGTGAAGTGTTAGATGATCCAGAGTAGATCAGGGTTGTTGGTGTAAGGGTAGAGAGTAATAGTTTAACATAACAGTTGTAACACCATTACACACCAGAAAAGCATATCGAAGAGCTGCGCAGTGCAGTGTGGTGTTGTGTAGACTATTGTGATATTGTACTGTATGTGGTGTTGTGTAGACTAGTGTGATATTGTACTGTATGTGGTGTTGTGTAGACTAGTGTGATATTGTACTGTATGTGGTGTTGTGTAGACTAGTGTTGTATTGTATTGTACTGTATGTGGTGTTGTGTAGACTAGTGTGATATTGTACTGTATGTGGTGTTGTGTAGACTAGTGTGATATTGTACTGTATGTGGTGTTGTGTAGACTAGTGTTGTATTGTATTGTACTGTATGTGGTGTTGTGTGTTGTACTGTATGTGGTGTTGTGTAGACTAGTGTGATATTGTACTGTATGTGGTGCTGTGTAGACTAGTGTGATATTGTACTGTATGTGGTGCTGTGTAGACTAGTGTGTTATTGTACTGTATGTGGTGTTGTGTAGACTAGTGTGATATTGTACTGTATGTGGTGTTGTGTAGACTAGTGTGTTATTGTACTGTATGTGGTGTTGTGTAGACTAGTGTGATATTGTACTGTATGTGGTGTTGTGTAGACGAGTGTGATATTGTACTGTATGTGGTGTTGTGTAGACTAGTGTGACATTGGACTGTATGTGGTGTTGTGTAGACTAGTGTAATATTGTACTGTATGTGGTGTTGTGTAGACTAGTGTGATATTGGACTCTATGTGGTGTTGTGTAGACTAGTGTGTTATTGTACTGTATGTGGTGTTGTGTAGACTATTGTGATATTGTACTGTATGTGGTGATGTGTAGACTAGTGTGATATTGTACTGTATGTGGTGCTGTGTAGACTAGTGTGATATTGTACTGTATGTGGTGTTGTGTAGACTAGTGTGATATTGTACTGTATGTGGTGCTGTGTAGACTAGTGTGATATTGTGCTGTATGTGGTGTTGTGTAGACTAGTGTTGTATTGTAGTGTACTGTATGTGGTGCTGTGTAGACTGATGTAATACTGTAGTGTACTGTATGTGGTGCTGTGTACACTAGTGTGATATTGTACTCTATGTGGTGCAGTGTAGACTAGTGTTGTATTGTATTGTACTGTATGTTATGTGGTGGAGGTTGCGGGGTATTTAATGTCTCCATTTAGGTTGAGGAGGTGAAAAGTGTAACCTGCTGACGACCTCAGAGAGAGGCTTAACTCTGGAGTCATGAACAGGCCAGGGAACAAGCCAAGGGATCAGGGAGGATATTCTCAAGTCTACCTTATCCTCACGCGGAAACAATTAACATCTCTGATAACATGCTGTACATATTTCCACCTCTCTGTTTTCTTATTTGTTCGTTTGTTTACCTCATGACGAAAGTCTTGTGTCACGCCTGTGTTAAATCACAATTCCATCTCATCTGGCTACAAGGGAAGGTAATGGACCTATTGGGAAAAAAACTGGTTGAATCAACGTTGTTTCCAATTCATTAAAAAAAAGATATGTGCGACGTAATGACTTTGAATCAATGTGGAAAACTGATTGGATTTGCAAAAAGTCATCAATGTAAGGGAATTCCAGATGTTTTTACTCAACTTTTAATTTAAATCCAGTGACATGGTGAAATGTTTTGTTGATTTCAAATTGAATTCACGTTAGTTGACAGCTCAACCAAAAGTAAATCAAAACTAGATGTTGAAATGACATCTGTGCCCAGTTGGGTGGAGAGAGACGGTGAGAGAGAGACAAACAGACAAAGAGAGAAAGAGAGACTGAGTGGGGCCTCGTGTTTATCAGAATCAGGGAGTTGAATTCCAGATGGAGTGATAAGGCAGAAAACAAGCAAACAAATGAAAAAATAGATTGAACGTAAAAGATAGGGCAGGTTGACGGACAACGTGGGTAAATACATGATGTTGGGGGCAGACAGACAGACGGACGGACGACTTGAGTGTGTGGTGTTAGGGGCTAGAGAATCAGTGAGCTGCTTCTATGTACCCACTGGACCTATCAGCAGAGAGCAGAGATCTGACTTATGAACTTATGTGTTCATGCCACATCGTTTATTTGTTTCACTCAGTCATATATGCAGTTGAAGTCGGAAGTTTACATACACTTAGGTTGGAGTCATTAAAACTCGTATTTCAACCACTCCACAAATTTCTTGTTAACAAATCTACTTTGTGCATGACACAAGTCATTTTTCCAACAATTGGAAAATTCCAGAAAATGATGTCATGGCTATAGAAGCTTCTGATAGGCTAATTGACATAATTTGAGTGAATTGGAGGTGTACCTGTGTATGTATTTCAAAGCCTACCTTCAAACTCAGTGCCACCTTGCTTGACATCATGGGAAAATAAACCTCCAATTGACTCAAATGATGTCAATTAGCCTAACAATTGTTGGGAAAATTACTTATGTCATGCACAAAGTAGATGTCCTAATTGACTTGCCAAAACTATAGTTTGTTAACAAGAAATTTGTGCAGTGGTTGAAAAACGTGTTTTAATGACTCCAACCTAAGTGTATGTAAACTTCTGACTTCAACTGTATACCAGTCAAAGGTTTGGACACACCCACCCACAGGGTATTTCTTTGTTTTTTACTATTTTCTACGTAGTAGAATAATAGTGAAGACATCAAAACTATGAAATAACACACATGGAATCATGTAGTAACCAAAACATTTTTAAACAAATAAACATTTATTTTATATTTGAGATTCTTCAAACTACCCACCCTTTCCCTTGATGACAGCTTTGCACACTCTTGGTATTCTCTCAACCAGCTTCATGAGGTAGTCACCTGGAATGCATTTCAATTAACATTTGTGCCTTGTTAAAAGTGAATTTGTGGAATTTCTTTCCTTCTTGAGCCAATCAGTTGTGTTGTGACAAGGTAGGGGGTATACAGAAGATAACCCTGATTGGTAAAATATCAAGTCCATATTATGGCAAGGACAGCTCAAATAAACAAAGAGAAACGACAATCCATCATTACTTTAAGACATGAAAGTCAGTCAATTTGGAAAGTCTCAAGATATTTTAAAGTTTCTTCAAGTTCAGTCGCAAAAACCAAGAAGCGCTATGATGAAACTGCCTCTCATGAGGACCGCCACAGGAAAGGAAGACCCAGAGTTACCTCTGTTGCAGAGGATACGTTAATTAGAGTTAGCTGCACCTCAGATTGCAGCCCAAATAAATGCTTCACAGAGTTCAATTAACCGACAGCAACATCAACAGGTGGTGGCCTCTGCCTTCCGTAAAGAAGAGCTGTAAATTAGAAATATTGCTGTGTGGTAACCTTAACCTTATAAAGGTGTATAGTTATTCAACTTTTTAAAACTTTTTAGAAATCAACCCAAAGGCGTATAAGACAATAATAAAATACTGTATGCCCAAATGCTCTGGACCCTTTTTGGTTGGGATACTTTAGTGTCCCTGATGATAAGTTTCATGTATAGAGTTTTGCCTGGCTAAAATACATCAGAGGACTGCTGTGTTTGTTTGTTTTGATTTGAGAGGGGGTTAAGGTCTTGAGGGATCCCCTCCACCCTCCACCCCCCACCCCATCCCGCAGCAGGATTCACCCTCAGGACACTCTGCCGACTGGAGCCCCCATGACCCCTTCCTCACCCCGGCCACATTACCCGAGGCATCCTGGGAAAAAAGAGGAGACTGCCGTGGCTTACAGTCCACAACATAAAATCACAACCAGACCCTTGGTCCAGGAAGAACCACCCAGGGAGGAAGCCTCCAGCCCTCTCAGCCCCATAAGGAGCTCATCCCAGTGGGGGGGACTTCCCTTTCATCTGCCTATGGATCTCAACAGCTACACTGGCTGTAACAAGTGCAAGGTCTCACAACTAGACAGTGAACATGGCTCAGGGCATGGTGACATTGTGACATGTCGCATACAGTGTCTTCAGAAAGTATTCATACAATTTTACTTATTTCCCATTTTGTTACAGCCTGAATTCAAACTGGATTAAACATTTTTTTTCTTTCACCCATCTATACACAATACCCCATAATGACAATGTGAAAACTTATTTTTAGACATTTTTGCAAATGTATTGAAAATTAAATACAAAAATATGTAATTTATATATGTTTTCACACCCCTAAATCAATACATGTTAGAATCACCTTTGGCAGGGATTACAGCTGTGAGTCTATCTGGGTAAGTCTCTAAGAGTTTTGCACACCTGGATTGTACAATCTTTGCACATTCATCATTCAAGCTCTGTCAAGTTGGTTGTAGATCATTGCTACGCAGGCATTTTCAAGTCTTGCCAGAGATTTTCAAGCCGATTTAAGTCAAAACTGTAACTAGGCCACTCAGGAACATTCAAAGTCGTCTTGGTAAGCAACTGAATATACCAAAAATTAGGAACACCTTCCTACTATTGAGTTGCCCCCCTCCAGCAAGAGGATTTTTTTTTATAGGGGTTGACATTTTAAAGTGGAAATTACAAACTTTAGAAGCCTTTTTTAACCCATAAAATCTGAGGAAATGGCAAATCTATACTGAGTGTACAGTACAAAACATTAATATTAACGCTAATATTGAGTTGCACCCACCCCTTTTTCCCTCAGAACAGCCTCAATTTGTCGGGGTATGGACTCTTCAAGGTGTCGAAAGCATTTCACAGGGATGCTGGCCAGTGGAGGCTGGTGGGAGGAGCTATAGGAGGATGGGCTCATTGTAATGGCTAGAATGGAATAAATGGAATGGAGTCAAACATGTGGTTTCCATATGTTTGATACCATTCCATTTATTCCATTCCAGCCATTCCAATGAGCCCATCCTCCTATACCTCCTCCCACCAGCCTCCTCTGATGCTGGCCCATGTTGACTCCAATGCTTGCAACAGTTGTGTCAAGTTGGCTGGATGTCTTTTTGGTGGTGGACCATTCTTGATACACACAGGAAACTATTGAGTGTGAAAAACCAAGCAGCGTTGCAGTTCTTGACACACTCAAACCGGTGCGCCTGGCACGTACTACCATACCCCGTTCAAAGGCACTTAAATCTTTCGTCTTGCCCATTCACCCTCTGAATGGCACACATACACAATCCATGTCTCAATTGTCCAAAAGAAATCCTTCTTTAATCTGTCTCCTCCCCTTCATCTACACTGATTGAAGTGTATTTAACAAGTGACATCAATAAGGGATTGTAGCTTTACCCTGGATTCATGTGGTTAGTCTATGTCAATGTTTTGTATACTCTGTGTATATTTGGCCTTGTGTTTTAGGTTATTGTCCTGCTGAAAGGTGAATTTGTCTCCCAGTGTCTCCTGGAAAGCGGACTGAACCAGGTTTTCCTTTAGGATTTTGACTTTGCTTAACTCTATTCTGTTTCTTTTTATAATAAAAAAAACTCCCTATTCCTTGCCGATGACAAGCATACCCATAACATGATGCAGCCACCACTATGCTTAAAAATATGAAGAGTGGTACTCAGTGATGTGTTCGATTTGTCCAAAACATAGCGCTTTGTATTCAGGACATAAAGTTAATTCCTTTGCCACATTTTTTGCATTTTTACTTTAATGCCTTGTTGCAAACAGGATGCATGTTTAGGAATATTTTTATTCTGTACAGGCTTCCTTCTTTTCATTCTGTCATTTAGGTTAGTATTGTAGAGTAACTATGTTTTTGATCCATCCTCAGTTTTGTCCTTTCACGGCCATTCAACTCAGTTTTAATTAAATTCACCATTGGCCTTATGGTGCAATCCTTGAGCTGTTTCCTTCCTCTCCAGCAACTGAGTTAAGAAGAACGCCTGTGTCTTTGTAGTGACCGAGTGTATTGATCCACCATTCAACTTCACCATGCTCAAAGGGATATTCAATGTCTGCTTTTACATTTTTACCCATCTACCAATAGGTCCCCTTCTTTGCAAATCTGTGTTTTGAATTCACAGCTCGATTGAGGGACCTTACAGATAATTGCATGTGTGGGGTACAGAGATGAGGCACGCTATTGTTAAACGCTATTATTGCACACAAAATCCATGCAATTTATTATGTGACTTGTTAAGCAAATGTTTACTCCTGAAGTTATATAGGCTTTCCATAACAAAAGGGTTGAATACTTATTGACTCAAGACATTTCAGCTTTACATTTTTAATGAATTTGTAAAAATGTCTAAAAACATAATTCCACTTTGACATTATGGGGTACTGTGTGTAGGCAGTGACACAAATCTTAATTTAATACATTTTAAATTCAGCCTGTAACACAAAAAAATGTCAATGGGTGTGAATACTTTCTCAAGCCACTGTATGAGATTTCAGTTTATCTAAGTGATATCTTGTTTTGTTTTACATCACAGAGGCTCAATAATTTGAGAACAAAATAACTTTTTACTTGATGCTATCAAGGCAATTTATTTTATTTCTATGCATTTAGTTTGCTATCCATGCTATCTCAGCCCCTGTGGCTGAGCAGCCTGGCACCAGCCAGTTATTCAAACCCTCAGGCACCCTAACAAACTACAGGTCAGAGAGAGAGAAGGGGGAGAGAGAAGTAGAGAGTATCTGTGTCAATTTTCTTAGTTAGGAGTGCATGGAGATTTGTCAACAGATGCTATTGTTATTTGTTAAAGTCAGTCACTCATTACAGGATGTACAGTACATCATGCAAGTGGCCTGCAGTGTCTCAATTCACCAACAAGTTCAGATGTACGCTACAGCGCGGTCCACAATTATTGACACCCTTGATAAAGATGAGTAATAATGACTGTATAGAATAAATAATTCACATTTTGAGCTATAATGTATGCGCCAAAGAATTGGGAAATTATTATTTTATGCAAATACAATTGCTCAGATAAATTGATTTTGTTTAACAAGTAATGTTTCTTTTTCTCAAAAAGGTAGGGGTCAAAGTTATATTCCTAGCACGCAATGACTACAATACTCCTGAATTAATTGTGAATAATGATGAGTGAGAAAATTACAGAGGGCCAAAGATCATGCCCCCAAGACATGCTAACCTCTCACCATTACCAATAAAAGGGTAGGTTAGAATGTCTTGGGGGTATGATCTTTGACCTTCTGACCAAATACTAAACCTTTGACTACTTTATTTATAAGAATCTTTAGGGGTGTCAATAATTTTAACCTCTACCTTTTTGTGAAAATATAGTATTACTTGTTAAACAAAATCAATTCTATTATTGCTCATCTTTATCAAGGGTGTCAATCATTTTGGGCCACTGTGTCTTCTTGGGATAGGTAGAGTGTTTGTAATTGGTTTTGGAACCACATTGCAATATTGAGCTTGGATGCTTGTTATAATGTTTTTGTTTTGTTTGGTGGATTTGCATAAAAAACTGTAATGAAATAAAATACATATTTTTTTAAGTACACAGAAAGTAATTCTCTGTTCTAAAGTTACTTAAAATAATGTATTTGTATATGTGTTCTTTCTTTTAACCAATCCTTTCGCTTTAAAATGTAGAAAAATATTTAAGGATGAATTAATTTGTTTTTATTACGTTTCATTTTAAGCACATGAAAAGAGAATTAAAAGCAGAGATTGGATTAAAAGTGGTTTTTGTAAACATTGTGACCCGAGTCTTTGACGCTCCCCCTTTCCTCCGTTTACAGGAAGTCTCTTCCTGACAGGAGCTCAGAGAGATGAAGGCCTCTTTTAAAAAGGACATGAGTTGGGGAAGCAGGCTTTGGAGTCTTTGTGTGGGCTTGTGTTATTTAGTCTGTTTTGTTCTTCTAAATCCTGCTTGGCTTGTGTTTGCTCTGCTTTTAACGATTAAGGAATAGAGGTTGAACCATCATGTGAATATGTTATTTTAGCTCTGTAGAGAAGGTTAGTATGTTCCTCCTGAATATCAATCAATTACATGAATGCGTTATTTCAGTGTGTACCGGTGTGATTGCTGTATGTTGGTTCACTCACAATAAAGCCAAATTGATGGACTCTGGAGGGCGGATTAATGGAAATCTGAGTGAGTGAGTGTGAGAGAGAGAAAGAGAGAGAGAGAGAGAGGGGTTGACAGCCTTTTTAGCCTTTTCTGGCTGAGATACTATTACAGAAAACCGAGCAGAGAAGGAAGAATAATGCCTCACTTTTTCTCTTCCTCCCATTTCCCTTTTTCTTAAATTTCTCCTGTCTCCAGGTCGGTCCCCCTAATTAATTTATTCTCTTTCTTCTGTCAATCACTTTCTACACTCACAAAAGGTGCTTTCTAGAACCAATAAGAGTTCTTCAGCTGTCCCCATAGGATAACTCTTTGAAGAACCCTTTTTGGTTCCTGGTATACAGAACCATTTCCACAGAGGGTTCTACTGTACATGGATCCCAAAAGAGTTCTACCTGGAACCAAAAAGGGTTTTCCTATGGGGACAGCCGAAGAAACCCCTTTGGAACCCTTTTTTCTAAGAGTGTGCTAGCTACTCGCTAAACCCTCTTAACTGTTAAACTCCTCCTGTTGTTCCTCCTCTCAATATCTCACATTAATGTTGTAATGTCTTGTATACTGTACGCCCAGTAGTATCTACAGTATTTCAACAGAACTTGCCTTACAATAGTGACATCTGCTCTTCAGTCCAGTCTGTAAGCACTTTGATTCTAAAGCTTGGTAGGAGAGATTGTATGTATGCAGACTCAAAATCCATGCAATTGACAGCACAACATCCAAACTGTTCCAATATCGATTTCCCCCAGTCTACAGCGTGACAGCTTTTTTTTAGGACGGGTGTAATGCTTCCTTTTACCAGAACCTCCATTTTAATTTGTTTGTATGTGCTAGTCTCTGCACATTTGGATGTTCTGCATGTCACAGTGATGTGTTAGTGTACCCCCGTGCCAACGACATGCAGCCGTACATGTGTGTTTTTGTGTATGATATGACACTCCAATAATTAGATATCAAAGGGAGGCAGGCAGGGTGTGGTGAGCTGTGCGGGCCTCTCCGATGGTAAAGCACTTATTAATGAGATAGGCCTTATCTGCCCTCCTCCTAGGAATTCTGCCTTTGATCGGCCCCGACTCTGGACTTAATACATTTTTGATTGATAGGCTGAGATGACAGAGAGAGGCGGCGTACAGGGAGCGGACTGAGGGGAGGGGGCGTAGAGGTGGGGGCAGCTGGTATGGAGACTCTGCAGCTGGAACGATGCCCTTCATGTGATCAAATAACTCTAGACAATAACACCTTAGAAGATGACACCTCCACACATGGACGTACAGACACTCACAAAGTCACACATACTGCAGTGTGCATACAACACACACATGATGAACACACACGTAAACACACTCTCACACACACACCTCTACACATACCAGCACATAAAAGGATTCATTTCTACTCACATACAATCCACATACACCTACACACACATACATTCCCAGAGAAATGCCAAACAGACACCCCAATTTTTCAGCTCTAACTCACACACACCCGGGCACAAAGACATGTCTTCCCTGAGACAGAGCGAGTAGAGGAACACATTGTTTCTCTTGAGAAATACTGCACCAAATATCTTAGATGTAAAACTGCACGACTAAGACCTCCTAGAAGAAAAATAAATAAAAAATAAGTTACAGACAGGGCTTCCCGAGTGGTGCAGTGGTCTGAGGTGTCACTACAGACCCGGGTTCGATCCCAGGCTGTGTCACCGCCGACCGGGAGACCCATGAGGCGGCGTACAATTGGTTGGGGGAGGCTTTGGCCGGACTGGATTTCCTTGCACCATCGTGCTCTAGCGACTCCTTGTGGCGGGCCGGGCGCCTGCAAGCTGACTTCCGGTTGGCAGATGGACAGTGTTTCCTCTGACACATTGGTGCGGCTGGCTTCCGGGTTAAGAAGCAGTGTGGCTTGTCAGGGTCATGTTTTGGAGGACCTTCACATCTTCAGAATCCGTAGGGGAGTTGCAGCGATGGGACAAGACTGTAATTGGCTATCACGCAATTGGGAAGAAAAAAAGGTAAAAGTACAAAAAAATAATAATATTATACAGATTCATGAGGAGGTGGCTATGGTGTCTCGAGGGACAAACAGTACTTTTCAAGCAAAGGTATTTTAAGGGAGTATGCAAGGCACAGACGTTCACTTCGCCTAGCCGAGTTCTGCTAGGATCAAACCGAACCTAGTATGCAGACGGCTTAACACTTCCCCACTAGGCCCAGAGGGACAGAGATAACACCCAGCCTCTCAATAACACAGAGGAAAGGAGAGGAAACATCCTCTTTCTCCATCCTCCCTCACCCCCCAGCCCTCCGACATGGGGTGACTGAGCGTGACCGTTACAGTGACGTGTCACCTTGTTATGAGTCTCTGTCAGCGCGACGCGCAGGGTAAATTAAAGAAGCCATAACTGCAGCTCTGTCAGTGCCCGTTACCCGCCATTCATCAAGGTGGCAGCGGGCGCAGGGATAAACCCCCAATCAGGTGGGCAGATCGATCAATGTGACAGGCACATTTCAGGGGTCCAAATCAATCACACTAGCAAAGGGAGAGGAGTCTGGTGCTAGATCTGTTTCTGGATGAGTCAGGAGAAAATGCCTGTATGTGTGTAACCTCTGTTGTCCTGCATCAATGAGAGAACTTACTTCATTTGATTTGGGGTATAGTACAATGTAGTGTATAAGGATGAACCAACCAAGTTAATGATCACAATTACAGTGTCCTTTAGGCCCAAACCATTCTGGTGACCCATGGAATAGTTTTTCACGAAACCGTTTGTGAACAGGTATTGCTGTTGCTTAAACAAATCTTTACTGGTATTGTCACAGAGTTGTTGTACGTACAGTGTAAACAGTTCAGATATCTTTGAAGTATATTATAAGTATTGTAGTAGGACTACATCCATGACCATCGATCACATTAACTCACTGCACTGACCCAAGCCAGGGAGAAAGATCAAACATGCTAGTGGCTTTACACACACAGTACAGACTGAAAACCACAGTACAGACTGAAAACCACAGTACAGACTGAGAACACCACACTACAACCAGAACATGATGAAATAAAGCAAATGTAAAACTGAGGGGTTGGAAAGAGTGAGGGATGGGAGGAGGGGGGTTAGATGATAAGAGCGGGAAGAACTGATAGAGGAGCAGAAGAAACAGCAGAAAAATGATTCAAAAGAGGCATGACCAGCTGGAGACTGATAAACCAACGGCTCATTCATTAGAAGTGTACAGCACATTGGGATAGGGTTGGCTTGTGCTCACAAATTACTCTCTCCTTTCCATCTTCCTCTCTCTCTATCGTTCTCTCTTTTTCCATCTATGGACTGAAATGTCTTTAAGATCCTGATTCCATTTACAATAGATGGTCTCATTGGCCATTTAAATACACAAAAAGGCGTACAAACCTGCATATTATTAGAACAGCTAAGCACTGATGCTTGTGCTGTCCCACCGACTCGAGAACTACCTTTAGAACACATATCAAATATAATTTATTAGAAGTGTGGTTTAGAGAGAGAAAAATACTAAATGAATGACCGCTAGAGAGACAAAGAGGCAGAGAGGTAGTATGTAGCCATATTTAAGATATCCAGGAACAGTCTTAGGGCTGTGAGATGGGCCGTGCCCCATAAACAAAGAGCTGACAGCTCACCCATCACACAGACAGGCCTGCCTTCTGCTGCCCAGATAAAGCAGGGCGCCCGCTCCTGTATCAACACCATCCATCATCCATCTCCACCCGTACGCAGGCACCCCCGACTCTCCGGCTCCTCATCCACTCCCTACACCTGCCCGTCTATACACCCACTGTCTCATCAGACCCTACTCTCTCCCTACACCTGCCCGTCTATACACCCACTGTCTCATCAGACCCTACTCTCTCCCTACACCTGCCCGTCTATACACCCACTGTCTCATCAGACCCTACTCTCTCCCTACACCTGCCCGTCTATACACCCACTGTCTCATCAGACCCTACTCTCTCCCTACACCTGCCCGTCTATACACCCACTGTCTCATCAGACCCTACTCTCTCCCTACACCTGCCCATCTATACACCCACTGTCTCATCAGACCCTACTCTCTCCCTACACCTGCCCATCTATACACCCACTGTCACATCAGACCCTACTCTCTCCCTACACCTGCCCATCTATACACCCACTGTCTCATCAGACCCTACTCTCTCCCTACACCTACAACCATGTAGGGGTGGCAGGTAGCCTAGTGGTTAGAGAGTTGGGCCAGTAACTGAAATCCCCAAGCTGACAAGGTAAAAATCGTTCTACCCCTGAGCAAGGCAGTTCCCTGGGCGCCGAAGACGTGGATGTTGATTATGGCAGCCCCCCA
The DNA here is from genome assembly GCA_030435695.1 of Brachymystax lenok tsinlingensis. NCBI lineage: Eukaryota > Metazoa > Chordata > Actinopteri > Salmoniformes > Salmonidae > Brachymystax > Brachymystax lenok. The sequence goes on from CM059813.1 coordinate 42,062,164, forward strand.
CACCTCTCTGATTCAGAGGGGTTGGGTTAAATGCGCAAGACACATTTCAGTTGAATGCATTCAGTTGTACTACTGGCTAGGTATCCCCCTTTCCCATCTCCACCCACACGACTGCCTGGCCATGTGGTGTTAAATCATTCTCTGTGCCCTTATCCTTACCTTTGGCATTTGGACACACAACAAAGAGAGGTATTGTTCTGGGCATAAGCGACATAAGCAGTCGGTTAGGACCCCAGGCCGCTAAGGAGCCCCCATAGAAACTCAGTCGGGGTCTCAACTTACTGTTGAGAGTTAGAATAATAGAATACACAGGGTGTAAGTTTGAAATTTGGTTTGGCATCAGCATTTTTTTTCTCTCATGTCAGTCACTGACAGTCACTCAATTAGCCATGTCAGCTAACCATTTTTAGATTGGTAAATTAGCATAGCCAGCTATCTAAACTTGTAGTAATCATGGCTGAATACCGAGGGGCCACGTTCCCACGTTCCCATTGATTTTGTTTGTCACTCTCACTCATATATAATTAACATGGCATAAGTCATGGCAAAATGTGTAGAATTGCAGGTAATTTGCTTTAAGACTGAAAAAAATGTTCTCAACCCCATGGCAAAATGGGTAGAATTGCAAATATTTTGTCTCGGCCCCATGGCAAAATGAGTAAAATTGCTTGAAATGTGTTATAAAATTTAAAAAAAAATTCTCCCCCCTATAGAAAAATGTGTAGAATTGCAAGAAATTCACTTTAAAAATGATTTTTTCTGCACCTTTAAGAGATGTTTTACCCACGGGATGGGGAGGGGCCACCAACCATATCTCACTTAGGGCCCCCAAAAGGCTAGAGCCGGCCCTGGTATCGTTTCTTATGAAACCTGCTAACCACAGTACAGTTGGCTTGTCAAAGCAGTTATCGAAGGGGTTTAACACTCAAGAGCTGTGCCAAATTATTTCTGGAACTTGGCCTGCCCCATATTAAACAGTGATACAGGGAAATGGAGCTCAGCAAATGACCATTCAGGGCCACCATTGTTCCCTCATCACTTGTGGTTTTGTTTGCGTATCTCTCCCCTTCCTCACTTCTCTTTGTTGCTCATGGGGAATTAAATTATGCAAATGAAGAATGGCACCCAATGTTGACACCTCCATCCTCGCTGCCCCTTAAATATGTACAGAGACACTCACTCTCTTTGGCCCAGTTTCTTGGTCCTGTCTGTCTCTCTCACACACGTTCTCACAATGGTCTCAACCCCATCACACCTCTCATGCTAAGTCTGTCGCACCTGAGTCAGACTGGATAGCCATGGAGACAGGAAGACTGAGGAGAAATGGTGAAAGCTCCAGAGTAATCGACAGCCATTATGGTTGATGATATTACACCTTACTTGGCATTTGAGAGTAGGAACAGGGATAAAGGAAAAGGCACACATATGTATGGAATTAGGGACACGTGCTTTATTCAAACTGTCTTCTCCATGCATGTACGTGCACACACCTTCATTTTATTCCTCTCTCTGTATGGAATGGAGCATCCCCATATTCTGTCAGGCAGAGGTTATGGAGGTTTCAGTGGGCATCCAATCACAGCTCTGACAGTAGAGGAGAAGAGTGTTGATGTGTTGAGTGAGGCTTGACGTGTGTTTGTGCTCCCCTGCACTGATTTGGAATCTGGGCCTCTTCACTGGTGTACTGATGGAATGTCGACCGGTATTGCAGCAGTACAGAACTGTGGAGTGTGGATATACCCTATCTGCATAGAGGCAGGGGAACAAAGGACGGAGCAGTGAGAGGTGTGGCAGGGTGATGCAAATGAAACACTGTAAACTGTAATACTCTTTCTAATGGAGAGGAGCTCCACTACTCCACCACTCCACCAACAATGAGAGACGGATTGAGAGATACAGAGCAGAGGGAGAGCAGGGGGCTGAAATAGAGGATGAATTAAAGAGAATAAAGGGAAAGAAATGGGAAAAGGATATCGCTGTAGCAGGGTAATGAGCTGAGCAGTGACATCAAAGTGTCTCTCAGTGAGGGGGGCCACAGGGTATACGTTCTCACACTCCTACAAATGAGAGTGAGGAGACCAGAATAGTACTATGTAATGATTGTCCATTAGTCTCAAGTCCCTAAACTCTCCTTCCTGTCCTGTGGTAGTTTGAGAAGTGATGGCAGTGAGATACTCCAACTGTGGGAACCCTCTGGTGACCTTTTCACCACTGAGTTTGGCCTAATGGGCCAAACACAACACTGTGTCTCTGTGTTCACCAGCTGCTGGTGAATTCAGCGACATATATGCCTTTACATGTGCTTACGTCTGCTTATACTCTTGTAATTACACTATAACAACATTGTAACAGATTTCACTGTACTAATGTGCTGTTGGGCCTCCAGAGTGGAGCAGCAGTCTAAGGCACTGCATTGCAGGGCTTGAGGCGTCACTACAGACCCGTTTCGATCCCAGGCTGTGTCACAGTCGGCTGTGATCGGGAGACCCATGAGGCGGCGCACAATTGGCCCAGTGTCGTCCTGGTTAGGGGAGGGTTTGGCCAAACTGATTTTCTTGTCCCATCACACACTAGCGACTCCTTGTGGCGGGCCGGGCGCCCGCAAGCTGACTTCGGTCGCCAGCTGGATGGTATTTCCTTAGCCAGCCGCACATTGGTGCGGCTGGCTAAGCAAGCAGTGTGTCAGGAAGCAGTGCGGCTTGGCAGGTTCGCGTTCGGAGGACGCATGGCTCTCGACCTTCACCTCTCCCGAATCCGTAGGGGAGTTGCAGCGATGGGACAAGACTGTAACTACAGGGCCTCCCGACAGGCGCAGTGGTCTAAGGGACTGCATCGCAGGGCTAGCTGGGTTCGAGTCCAGGCTTTTCGCAGCCGGCCGCGACCGGGAGACCCAAGGGGCGGCGCACAATTGGCCCAGCGTTTGGCCGGCAGGGATGTCCTTGTCCCATCGCACACTAGCGACTCCTGTGGTGGGATGGGCGCAATGTACGCTGACACAGGTGCACAGTGTTTCCTCTGACAAATTGGTGTGGCTGGCTTCCGGGTTGGTTGGGTTGTGTTTTGGAGGACGCATGGCTCTTGACCTTTGCCTCTCCCGAGTCCGTAAGGGAGTTGCAGCGATGAGACAAGATTGTAACTACCAATTGAATGTCACGAAATTGGGGAGAAAAAGGGGTAAAAGTACATACAAATTATTATTATAATAATGTGCGGTTACATGTTACATAGCAATTGACATAGTTTGTAAATGCTTTGGTATAATACATTGTACTAGCTCCAGTGATCAATGAAAATAAACCTTTCCCCATGGATGCAGCATGATAAATGGCTTCTTTCTTGAAACCACAGTGAACTCATAACCGGGTAGTTTTTGAAGTGTTGGTGATTTTCCCCCAGCTAGTTGTGTTGCTGATGAGTGTTAGTCACGCGTGGCCTAAGAAGTGATGTGCTGTTTTCCAAACTCCTGCACCACCCGTAATCATCACTGACCCCATGTCACGGCTCTCTCTAATGCTCTGACTGAGATCAAACAGCCACGCCATGACGTGATGGCCCCAATGTGTGTCATTAAGCTGACATGACAGGATGTGACATCACTGAGGTTGGGATGGGGTGTCTTTGGGGGTAGTTGGGGTATGTGAGGTTTACATATGAATAAGGAGTGTGAGACAGTGAACAGGGGTGTGGGACAGCGATTTCTGGAACGGGATGTGTCTGGGGTCATATGAAACACCCCTGGCACTCCGAATAACCTAACTAATGTCTACTACTGTGTGGCTCGGAAGTGCTGATGTCAAGGGTCAGGGTGAAAGGGTTGTCTCTGTTGGCAACTTCCTCCTATAGCTGTATACAATATACCACCACACTCCACTGGGAATCTACCCGCAGGCTCATTAAGGGTACACAGGCAATGGCATGTATACATACTGACATTGTCTAGAATAGTGAGTTTAAGTGGAGAAAAACATCCCCACGTTTAGCTTTTTGCTGTGTTTGATAAATCAAAACCACTTCTCACCATATCTCCCGTATCAATCCCAGTCGTTTATGATCTTAAACATTGGCCTAACCAGGCTAGGTGTCCCCCACATGAACTACTAGTGATCAGTGTGGGGGGGCTTTAAGTCGCAGAGTTCGGGTTCCATGTTAAACAAACAGACGTGCCTTTTGAATGACGAGCACCAGAGGTTTGAGTAAGTTAAGTAAATTAGTGTAAATTTGCAGAAGTAACCTAATTTTGAGAGAAAACAAATGCCGGAATTGTAATTGGGCACACTAGTCTGTGGTGGGACTGAGGGAAATGAGGCGAGACCGATGGAAAGACTAATGGTTTGTGTAGGCCCCTGCCACAGCTATTATCACTCCTCTATGTCTAGGAAGACGGAAGAGAGGACGAGAGGCAAGAGGGGAGGATGGAGTGACAGAGAAGTCAAAAAAAGGGGACAGGAGAGAGAGCATTGGAGGATGGAGTGAATTGGTGGGATAGATAGAGGTAAAATAGGCAGGGAAGGGGACCGAGCGGTACATTTATTTTCATTTGTTTGCTTGGAAATAACTGCCTTTCTAAATATCCTTTGAAGTTTAACTTTTAACTGGATAATTATTTGAACATGTTCAGCGTATTGTCAAAATCAGACAACCAGGGTATTGCAGTTAAGGATCGAGGCAAGAGAATTATGAACAGTATCAGTGGGATTTATTTGCACAGTTGATTTGACTTACTTTCATTTATACTACCAAGTACACCCTGGACTACGATCTGTGATGCCGTGTGAGAGTATGTGTGTCTGTGTCTCTGTGTGTGTGTATGTGACTGTGTTTATAAATCGTCTATAAAAAGGGAGAGGCCTTGTTTAAACAAACCCGCAGCGTGTCCGTCGCCAGGCTTTTTAGCGGGTTCATATCAACACAGCTTGTGTGTGTGTGTGCATGTCTGTGTGTGTGTGTTGGGCAGGGTTAGTTTGAATGTACATATGCAACCCCTTAAAAACAGTGTTTTATGAAAACAGTGGCAGGGCTCCCATCAGATAAGGCCACAGAATGGGAGTGAGGCTGCCTCGTGAGGAGAAAAGGAGGGGGGTTGGAGGAGGAGAGAGGGGAAGCAAAGAAGGGGGAGGGTAATGTAAGAAACTAGACAGAAATAAAACCACAAATCAACTTATTACATTGGGCATTTTTTTATCAAATAAATACTAACACATTTATATGAAAATAATTTTGACATTTGTTTTTGTTTATACTATACTTAACTTTTAACTACCTCTGCAATTTGTACCCTTCATACTATAGGTCAGGGTTCCCCAATAGGCCGCCCGCGGTTTGGCCCCCCCAAGTGTTCTTTATTTACAAATAAAATTAAAATAAATGAAATCGTAATTTTTGTTGTTGGACATAAAAGTGCATTTGCAGTGTACTAAATCATTTATAATTATGTTTTGGCCCCCCAGACCAACCACTAATTTAGGACCCTTGCGATAGGTGTATCCGATAAAAAGGAAACTGATAGGTCAATAAATTAAAAGTACCATTTGTTGAATTACAAGCTGGCTCCACGGCTGGTACAGTTCAAACTGAACACCTTCCCTTCCAAACCGTGTTTTTTGTGGGAGAAGTTGGCCTTTTATTTGTTCTGATTTGAAGTGTTGGATGCCACATATTGTCCTCTGTATTGGGTGGTTTAGGTCTAATCTGCTGTTTTGTGTTATGTATTAGATAGCCAGCCACAGTGTAGTCTGGGTCACTTTGTCATTGCTAATGTAATCTTGTGTGCCCCTGCAACCATCTATACACACAGCACTGAAAGAGCTGGGACCGATAGAGAATTACATCACAGAACACACCACCATGGCCCGCTCTCCCATCTCTCTCTCTCAGGGAAACAGAGAAATATATCTACTGTTCCTCTGAGTTTGATGTGCTTCCTACCAGCTCGTTCCTATTTAACTTCTCAGCATTTGTTCTCTATATTATGATTTCTCTCTGTTTTTGAAGATTGAGGAAGCACGGCACTGTTGACTCGACTACTGCTCTGCCGTAGATCAGCTACACCCCCCCCAATTTCTGTCACTCCGGGTGACAAATGTGCATCACCAAGCTGGTTCCCCTATCTCCCTCTGCCCACTGGCTGCCTGAAACTCAGTTCCTCTGCCTTTGAAGTGGTGCGTGCAGAATGGAGATTTTTTGCATGGTAAATTCACCCCATTGCCCGCAGCGTATCCATTACACAAGTTTAAAGAATGCTGGGGAGTCGTTTGGAAGGTCCCTTTATTCTCACTTCACAACCAATTTCTCTGTGTTTTGAACTTGGGCAGTCATGAGCCATGTAATCTCTAAATTGGGCCCTTTCTTCAGAGTTTGTGCTCCACCAGCGCACAACGTTTTGATGTGCAATTATTTAGCTCATTACAAGTTAATTTATTGTTATAGTTTGCAAATGTTTCTCCGGGTCACAATGTTAAAAGTTTCTGAAGAAGTGAGAAAGGGGCAGTGCAGTTAAAAATGTAACTTTTCCATTTTTTTATGCTAGTGCTTCCACACTATGAGGTCGAAATAACACTCTGAAATTGTGAACATTATGATTACGCCCTTTTTGTGTAAGAGCTGTTTGAAAGAAATTCCTGGAATTTCTGCCTGTTCAGGTGGGAAAGGAACTTTTAGCCCACATCATAACAATATGATCTGATTATAATAGACCATTGACTGTTCATCTGGGTAAGTGGCTGGACTATAGACCACCCTATCAGCCAATCAGGACTGTGTATGTAAATATCTTCAATATCTTCATGTGGGTACTACGAAACACCCACATGATCGGACTGAGCATTTCAAAGGCCAAATGAGGCTCAGGGAAATAAAAGACAACATATATTTTGGAGTTATTTTCATTAAATAACACATGCAGTGTGATGATTTAAAAATAAAATTACAAAAGCTGCATGGGGGCTTCAATCGGATTCAGTTACCCAAATATAATATAATATTTCTGCTATAACTGTTCAATAAATGTTAATGTTCAAACAATGGTTTTACTCCTCTGGTACTGTACATACATCATATTTCCAAATGTCATCTAGAATATCATTATTGTCCGTTATTGTTTCACTTCATTGGTTAGAGAAAATGCATTCAGCCTGGCTTTGTTTTTGACCTTTGATTCGATCCAGTTGCTCTGTACTGGCCGTTCTTCTTAATTACCCTACAGCAAAACACACACACACACACACACACACACACACACACACACACAGACACACACACACACACACACACACACACACACACACACACACACACACACACACACACACACACACACACACACACACACACATACAAACGCACCAGCCCCATGCTTCTTGGACATTTCCTTTTCATCTGAGGCACAGATGAGGCTGTGTTTCATACCCGCTTCTCTTCTCGCTTTTCATTTTATTCCTCTCGTGGTTATGGAAGGCATTAAACGTTGTTGACAATAATAGCTTCTGGTGAAGCACCCACATGAACAAAAGGGAGACAACAGGTTCAAAGGCAATGCATCACCCTGCTTTTTACTCCCCATTATTCATCCCTCTGTTTTTACCGCTCATCCCTCTGTCTTTACCGCTCATCCCTCTGTCTTCTCCTCCGCCACTCGCCTGCGTCATTTCTCTGAAGCTCTTTGTCTGTTAAACTGCGACATGGTTGGGATACAGAGACGTATTAGCTGCTCAGTTTAATTAAAAAAGGCCATTCATATGAAAATGGGAGGCTGATAACGATTGCTGTCCCTAGCAGCTTCTTCCTGCTGCTTTTAATTAGAAGCCCACTTGATTGACATCAAGCCTGCTGGCTGACTGGCTGACTGACTGGCTGGCTGAGAACTTGCTTATACATGTGTGTATAACACACACACATGCACACGCACGTACACACACACACACACACACAGGCACGAGCACAAAGGTCATCAAGGCATAAACTGTACATCAAAGTTGTTGGCCTCATTTTGTCATCATGAGGTGATTACACACAGAGAGGGCTGGCCAGCCTGACTGCCTTGTCTGTCATGTACTGAGCCTGGTTTAACAATGAACAACAACCAAGTGATCATGAACAATCTCTACAATACACCTGTCTTTAGTCAGACCAAGACAATCTACTCCACTTATATGAGAGTTAGTGATTGTAATGCTCTATCCCTCACTCAGTCTGTTTCCCATTTTTCTCCTCCCTCTCTCTATGGCTTCTCTCTCTCTCTCTCTTTCTCTCTCTCTCGGCTCCCTCTATCAGGGGAGAGCTCTTCATCTGTTTTCACCACACACTCCTGCTTTCTCCACCTTATTATTATACTGTCAGCCGCACGTGCCTGGCTGATAGATTTACCCCTCGGCTGTTTACTACAAGCAGATGATTTACTTAAGGGTTTCAGTTAAACTTGACCTCTCTTCTCTTTTTCTTCCTCTTTGCTGCGATGACTTCATCTGTTGTTTACGACTTCATTTTATGGGAGCAGACAGAGGGATGAGCCAGATAGGGGCTTGATGGGGTTTGTGTGTGTGTGTCTGTGTGTCTGTGTGTATTTTTGCTTCTCCCTCATGTTAACCACAGTATACCATCAACAGTAGTTTAAATCCCTGCATGTTGTGGTCCAGACTGTTTCTATGAATTCACTCTGAAACACAACAGCCATTAGATGAGAAGGAAATTCAGCCCCTGTGTGCACCCTGTTCCTCTGTACAGGGTTAGAACGAGTGTTAACCTGCAGTATAGTATCCTCCTCCATGCTACCGGGAGACTATGGCCCACCACGATGCAGACTCCAGGAGAAGTCTCCAGGAGTTGGCTGGCCTGGCAGAAATGGCCCATCAGAAGTCAGTGCTATGTAAAGTTTTGCCGTTTTCCATGTTTTGTTTTCATTAGCGGGATGTTTGGGAATGATTTTGGAGACAGGCCATCCTAATGGGGGCAGGGATGTCGGAGCGAGACTGGGAAATGTTGTTCTAATTATCGCCTTCAATACAGGTTTGTCGTCCGATATAATGGTATGGTATGAGAGCCGTGTTGTTGTTTTTTCATATAGCCTGATTTCCTCTGGAAGCAGCTTATTGTATGACAGAGCAGATGGAATACCATCCAGTAGAAGGCAGACATCTCATGTTTTCCCCTCAGACTGAACTGGCTTCTGGAGGGAATAATGGCAGATTTGATGCTCTTCTCTTTTCTTAGCATAAACCACATAATAACATCTGCTTTCTGTCATTTTCTTTGCTTCATCAATATGATTATTGTATTACGCTCCCAATCCCTCATTAGAACAAACTGTTCTGTCTCTCATCTTTAGACTGCATTCTAATCTGCATCCACCATAAACGACAGTATTGTACTGTGCTGCGTATGTTCACTGAGGGGTTTACATAAATCTAATTTCTGTCTCACTAGCGCTATTACACAATCCTTCTTTCTCTCCCTCAAATCACTAATGTTACTCAAAACTGCCTGGGGTAATAACTGGAAAGCAGAATGGAGAAGACACAATAGAGGGTAGAGCCAGAGAGAGAGAGAAAGGGAGAAAGAGAGAGAGAGAGAGAGAGAGAGAGACAGAGACAGAGACAGAGACAGAGACAGAGGGGGTGTTTGATATAGTGCATATATCTGCAGAGGGTACAGAGTTCACCTCAGGGCCCATGCAGGCAGGCAGCTGCTTCCTCAGGTGAGTTACCTACCTGGCCTGCCTTACCTTGCCTTACCTGGGCTGGCCCCTCCAAAGCCCCAGGATACAGTGTCCTGGACAGGCAGTGTCCTCTTCTCCTCTCCTGTCCACAGCACTTAACAGTGATTAACCCTGGGCTTAGGCCTCCCACCAGCCCACCTGCCATCTGAAAACCATTAGAGTGCTCCTAATCTTCTCCTCCATCTGTCTACAATAGGGTCTGGGCTTGGCTGGACAGGGGGAGCTGTTTAATAATAAATCATTAGCTAAATACTTTTGTCCATTTGTGTCATGTTACATGTACTTCAATTTTCTGCTCTGCTCTGTCCCTGACGCCATTCAGCCGATTCACTGTCGCTTCTCTATCTCGATCTGTCTCTCTCGTACGCTCGCCCATCTCACTTTTTCTCTCTCTCTCTCTTTCTGCCTCAGTTTCTCTCTCTATTTCTCTGTCTGGCAGAGAAATAAATCAGAGCCGTAAAAAGTATGTTTGTTATGCAACTTACAATAGTTTTTTGTTGGTTATATTGTACCCCTTGTTATGTGTCTTATCAGAAATACTCCTCCGCCAAGGTTTGCACTTGAAGTTCAATAGATTACATTTGTTATGACACTTGTATGGTAGCAATAGTAGTCACTTCCTGTGGCAGAACGTATATAGAGAACAAAGGCGGTTGAATCCTTGTCATCTCACTGACACACACATGGAAATCTTCCACACCAATCAGTCAGAGTTTACAGGGCCTTGTTCAGCTACCTCTGACTCTACTGTAAATCATCGATGCGGATCTTACAGTTACAATAGGGGTTTCATGGGTCACCAGGATACAGAGGTAAGGTATGTAGGGGATTAGTAAAGGTTATATAATACACATAACACATAACACACACAGACACATAACACATAACACACACAGACATAACACATAACACACACAGACATAACACATAACACACACAGACACATAACACATAACACACACAGACACATAACACATAACACACACAGACACATAACACATAACACACACATAACACACACAGACACATAACACATAACACACACAGGCACATAACACATAACACACACATAACACACACACCTCCATGCCACCAGCCAGAGAGGAGGAGAAAGAGAAGGAAGTATTGAAAGAGGGGGGGTTGGGGAACCAGACTTGTGTTACTTGTCATGGTGTTACCATTGTTCAGCGGTTTTCATTCAATAATAAGTCATTACTTATAAATAAGTAGAGTGCTAGGTAGTTTAGTAAACAACATAATTATAATGTCATGTAAATGAAAATAAGAGATGGGTAGATAATACAAGAGGATATAGTGCTCCCGAGTGGCGCAGCTGTATAAGGCACTGCATCTCAGTTCTAGAGGTGTCACTACAGACCCTGGTTTGATTCCAGGCTGTATCACAACCGGCCGTGATTGGGAGTCCCATAGGGTGGTGAACAAATGGCCCAGTGTTGTCCGGATTAGGGTTTGGCTGGGGTAGGCCGTCATTGTAAATAAGAATTAGTTCTTAACTGACTTGCCTGGTTAAATAAAATGAATAAAAATAACAGAGCAACATGGACTCAGGGGTAGACTTAACATAGTAAACAAAAATCCAGGACACTCAAATTAATATGACATGTTACATTTTGTATGGTATGTATTAATTTGTGGCTGTCCATAATACATTTTGTATGATATATTACGAATTGCAATTAGTATAATACAGTGTGTTACAAATTTGCAATACGTATGATATATTTACGAATCCAGTTTGTTGTGGCTACCGTTAGTTAGTTAGTTAGGCTATGTTACATATCTGAGACCAGCGAGAACAGAGAGATGAAAAGAGAGACGATAATAATAATATGAATGCCATTTAGCAGACACTATCCAAAGCGACTTACAGTCATGAATACATACATTTCATATGGGTGGCCCCAGTGGGAAGCAAACCCACGATCCTCGGTGTTGCAAGCGCCATACTCTACCAACAGAGCCACACAGGACCACACGACAGCAGTAGCAGTGGGGGTTGTGTGTATACTGTATATAAAGAGAGATGTCCTCTTTCTGTCAAGGAGCTGTGAGAACAGTGGCCACACCTGGAGAAGGCACGACCCCTGTTGACCTCCAAAATGACCTCCTCTGACCCAATCACTCAGCAGCTCAGCATAGATCACTCCGCCTGTCACCACACATATATACATACATGACCCCATTGATACTACTATAATCAGAGACATGGCACACACTACATGTCAAACTGTATCACTCAGAGTGCTTCTACACTTGTCTTACTCACTTAGTGCTGTTTGCATATTTGAGATTCACACACAGCATTTTGCTGTTAACATCAATGCACAATTTATGTAAAACATTTTAATCATTCATCTCAAGTATTTGACCATAAGATTATAGTAATTCTGGGAGTGTACTACAGAGTTGATTATGTACAGTATATTGGTTTGGTTTTCATATATTATAGTTTTCAGTTTGGCATATTATGTTTTTTAACAATCAGTGAATTTGGTTTCACGTTGTGAACCTTCTTTCGCTTCCTCTCCCAATTCTCTCTCTCTCTCTCTCTCTCTCTCTCTCTCTCTCTCTCTCTCTCTCTCTCTCTCTCTCTCTCTCTCTCTCTCTCTCTCTCTCTCTCTCTCTCTCTCTCTCTCTCTCTCTCTCTCTCTCTCTCTCTCTCTCTCTCTCCTCCAGGCCGTAGCGTAGCCGGGTGCTGATAGGCATCTCTCCTGGAGTCTGCTGCAGTCTGCCCCTGCTTCTGCAGACAAAGAGCCTCCATGAGACCAGTGGGGCTCCCTGGGAATGTACCCCGGACCCCCTGGCCCCACCAGCACCTCCACCACCACTGTGTGTGTGTGCGATGGCGGGGGACTTGACTGGGTGCTCAGAGTGGAAGCTTTGTGTTTGACTCACTTTGTGTGTAAATGGTTTTTGTAAACTCAGATGTGGAATGCGCATGTGCAGAATGCATTCATCTGGAAATAGCATACTGTTGTAGCATTCATTATATAATCTTGTATTCATGGTGTTGTGTGGTGATGCATGGGAAGCATTCATATCAAGATCTACTCTTTCTCAGAGCTCGGAGCTCAGACACACACACACACACACACACAGTCCCACTCCCAATCCAAATCTGTCAGTGGCATCGGAGAACACTCAAAAGTATGCTTGGCTATTTTACTTTCATCATAACTAAAAAGAGAAGGAGCAAATGGACAAAAACTGAAAACCAAAGGAGGAAATAAGAAAGGAGTGCTTTTATCAGGGGCCCAGAGCTTAAAGCCTACAACATACACGCACAGCCCCTTCCTGTACCTGACCCCTGGGTGACCTCCAGAACCTTCCAACATTTAAACATAGTCAAGGAGGCCTTTCTCCTGCCGGGACCCTGGTGTGTGTGTGTGTGTGTATGTGTGTGTGTGTGTGTGTGTGTGTCTGTGTGTGTGTGTGTGTGTGTGTGTGTGTGTGTGTGTGTGTGTGTGTGTGTGTGTGTGTGTGTGTGTGTGTGTGTGTGTGTGTGTGTGTGTGTGTGTGTGTGTGTGTGTGTGTGTGTGTGTGTGAGTGTGTATGTGTACATTCTTCTCAGGCTATCACCACCATCACTTGACAAGAATTATATAATTGCAGTCTGTGATCTCGTTTTCCTCCAAGAGTATTTAAAAGTTTCCTTTTCTCTTTTTCCCTTTTTAGTTTCCTCTCCTGCTCTTTTTAATGTTCAAATTACACACATTAAATTACCCTTTCCCCCTCTCCCCTCCTCAAGTTCTCTTCAACTTGGTCCTTGTCTTTCCTTCTTCCGTTCTCCTAAAACTGTTTGTGAGACGCTTATCACTTAATTGTGTGCATGTGCTTGTGTTTGTGAGTGAACATTTATACATGCATATACTTTATGTGGACAGCACGTTTACGGTCAGTCAGACATGTTGGCTGTGTAGGGTTGGGAATGTATTATTACTTCAACTATGAATATATTAATTGAAATGGATATTGTACCTGTAACCCCCATATGTATTTATAGAAAATATAGAACATTTCAACAGCTTACAGAGAGTCCAGTATTTCATTATGGGAAATCTATATCGATGCACAGTTTTTTATCAGTATGATGAGTTGTTGTAAATGTTACGGTTTGTAATGTTCGTAAACATCGCAGAGTTGTTTCTCCAACACAAAATCTGCCTCCACTTACAGCTTCACTGCCCCAGCTGCAATTACTGACATGGCCTCTAGACGGCAGTAGTGATCTGCAAAGAACAGAGATGCCATTGCTTTATGAAGGGGAAATGTGTGTGTGTGTGTGTGTGCGTGCATACGTGTGTTTGTATATTTAGTATGTGTTTGTATAGAGACTGCTTGCACTGAATGGTACATTTATTTATTGTATAGAGACAACGGCTACTTTTATCACGTCCCCTCCTCTCTGTTCTGGGGACGAAAACATTTATTTTCAGACCACCGTCTGCTCAGTGTCGAGCTGAACACAACATCTTTCACTCCCCTTTCCCTGCAGTTTAATGGAAAGAGAAGAAGCCTTTCTGCTTTTATATAACTCTACTGTATCTTTCAAGTGCTCCTTTCTTGCCTGTAAAAGGCTGGCTGTATCCCCCGAGGTTTGGTCCGCTTTGTTGTCACTGAGCCTTATCTCAGATTGACACCTCTGAAAATGTCCCATGAGAGAGACAGATTTGCTCCAGGATTAAACTAATTTACCAGATGATTGGATCTGATTCCAAAGCCACTCTATTGGAAATAATGCAAGCGGTAGACAGATTCAGACTGCTTGGCCAATCATGATACATTTTGCATAGGATACTTTGGAGGCCTGTAGTTTTCAGTTAAAAGTAGCACAGCCATTGGACATTTCATGTATCCTATAAACTACGTCTTGTATTTTTTGTCATTGTTGACAAGGATGAACACTGTGCTGCGGCTTTCTGTTTTTTTTTAAAGCATGAAAGCAAATTGTTATGATGTTTTATGGTTTCTATAGAATCCTGATATTGTTCTCTACCAAGAAGGGGGTAGGCTAGAAATGTTATTTTATAAGCAACCCAACACCCCCCATCACAATCTCTGAATCTGCAGCATTAGGAGCAGACGTGATTCATCATGGAAAACACAGAGAGCGCAGATGTATTCAATACAGTATAATTGGGCTTTAATACTGTCAGAGAAGAGAGTGGGGGATACAGTCATCCACAGAAAGACAAACAGCATTTAAACATGAATAAAGCATGCACACTAATGTTGTTAGCATGTTCTAAAAGGTTTTACAGATATGGGGAGCCAGAGGGAACATTTCCTGATGGAATTTCTTGAAGAGAATACAGTTACAGTTGTATTCTCAGTGGTGAACAAAATGTTCAACTACTTACTATGCAAGGCAGACACACACACACACACACACACACACACACACACACACACACACACACACACACACACACACACACACACACACACACACACACACACACACACACACACACACACACACACACACACACACACATGCACTCAGAGCAGGCCCGCAAAGATTTCACAGCCAGCAGAAACAGACACGGACAAAAGGGAATTAATGGAAAATAATAGGAGGGAAATTTGCTTGAATTTAGCTGTAATACTTCAAGATGCATTACATAGGCACTGATAACAGTCTCATCTGGAATAATACTTTGCACATGCTGCCCTTTTAATTAAGCAGTAATATCTGCAGAGAGAGGGAAAACAAAGTGTTGCTCTCTGTTCAATCGCAGCTCCTCATCTTCGCCCCCTGCCTCTCGCTCTCTCCTAATAATCTCTCATGAAAGGGATGGGCAGAGGTGCGGAATGGGGGAGGGACAGGGGGAAGGACAGGGGACACTTCTCTCTGATGTGTCTTCTTTAAGGCGTTACACGTGTTTCTCCTTTTCTATGTCTGTCTGTGCACCCTGCCGCTGGCCCTTGGGCCTTCACTTTGAGGTGTGTGTGTGTGTGTGTGTGTGCGTGTGTGTGTGTGTGTGTGTGTGTGTTTTATATGCATAAAGATATTCTATGATACATTAATAAGATGCCCACGCGGTTTTGTGGCAGTATTGAGCCCTCAGCCCCAGTCAGCCCTCAGGCTGCAGGAGAAGGAGCCATCCTCCTGTGTGATGCCTCATGTCTGGGATTGAAACCACTTGTACAAACAGGGCCAGCAAGCCTGCAGTGGTCATATGAGGGTGAATATTGGACTCTCACCACGAGAAGGCTGCCATTGAAGTTGCTAGCCAGCAGATATGAAAACTGTTCTATCACTCTGTTATTATGTCATTATGTAGTCCTTATGGTGTTTTTTCTTTCTTTTTTTAAATTTGCAAGTCTGATCATTCAGTTTGGATAGATAAATATAATTAATTAATAATTAATTTTTTTTTTTTTTTTACATGTAGTTCCTAAAGTAAGATATGACGTCTGGTGGTTCTCTGACGTGTGTGTATCCACTGTCAATTCTAGGTCATGTTTCACATAATGCATTTATTCAAATGGGTGTTAAACATCCGTCCTCCATACAAGTGCAAATCAAGTTAACAGTCGCTGTTTGCTTGTGCCTACACATCCCCGTTGTCATGTCATTACTCTCTGAATAGACACAGGGAGCTCCAGCACATGCACATGTACTCTCTCTATTACACCCACACACACACACACACACACACACACACACACACACACACACACACACACACACACACACACACACACACACACACACACACACACACACAGTAGCTGCAAAAGGCCACATGCTAATCAGCTGAGAGTTAAACTTGCAGTGGGGAAAAGACAACAGATCAGCTCAATTAATAGAAAAAAGAAAGGACACACACACGGCCTGAGCCCCTGCACCTGCAGCTGAAGGGGCATTGTTCCAGCAGCTCCCTCCCTTTCTCTCTGGAGGACGGCTTTGTGGCCGCTCTTTTCTCTTCTCTCCAGGCCTTGGCCTTTCTGCCGAGCACCTCTCCTCTCTCCCCTCCCGCCTCTCTCTCTCTGCTCTCGCTCTCAATTCTTTTGGAGGCGCAGGGAGCCCCTCGCCTGCCTCAGCGCAAACACAGCTGACAGAGGGCCGCTCACGTGCCGCTCCACAGGGCCCCACAATTCCTTTGAGTGTGTGTTGTGTGTGCGTGTTGTGTGTCTGTGTGCGTGTGTCTTGACAGTTTGAGTCTGTGTCTATTTTTCTTTGCATTTACACTTCATAGTTAAACAATCATTTTGTTGGGTTGGAAATGTGAACTGTTTTAAATTGTTGATACCAATGTTTTGTTATTTAATATTATTTTTATTTGTTTTTCGATTTTTCTTTCAAATTCAGTTTAGTTTCTGTTAGTTTTCAGCCTTGATTTACTAGTTTTTATTTAGTTTATATTTCTATTTTATATTATTTAGTGTTAGTGTTAGTGCTAGTGCTAGTGCTAGTGTTAGTGTTAGTGTTAGTGTTAGTGCTAGTGCTAGTGCTAGTGCTAGTGTTAGTGTTAGTGTTAGTGCTAGTGCTAGTGTTAGTGTTAGTGCTAGTGCTAGTGCTAGTGCTAGTGTTAGTGTTAGTGTTAGTGCTAGTGTTAGTGTTAGTGCTAGTGCTAGTGCTAGTGTTAGTGTTAGTGTTGGTGCTGGTGCTAGTGTTAGTGTTAGTGTTAGTGCTAGTGCTAGTGCTAGTGCTAGTGTTAGTGCTAGTGCTAGTGTTAGTGTTAGTGTTAGTGTTAGTGTTAGTGCTAGTGCTAGTGTTAGTGTTAGTGCTAGTGCTAGTGCTAGTGCTAGTGTTAGTGTTAGTGTTAGTGCTAGTGCTAGTGCTAGTGTTAGTGCTAGTGTTAGTGTTAGTGCTAGTGTTAGTGTTAGTGCTAGTGTTAGTGTTAGTGCTAGTGCTAGTGTTAGTGTTAGTGCTAGTGTTAGTGTTAGTGTTAGTGTTAGTGCTAGTGCTAGTGTTAGTGTTAGTGCTAGTGCTAGTGCTAGTGTTAGTGTTAGTGCTAGTGCTAGTGTTAGTGCTAGTGTTAGTGTTAGTGCTAGTGTTAGTGCTAGTGTTAGTGCTAGTGTTAGTTTTAGCGTTAGGGACAGGAAGTTGCCTATGCGTGCGTGGCAGGCTACGAGCCATTTATGTGTTGTAGGCCTATAGTTTGCTTTTCTGGGATGTCACTTCTTGCCACTGAGGGGCAGTAATACATAAAGTGATGGACCAGGACCATAGACTTGGATAGATATAACATCTCTGTATCTGTGTCATGGTGGCGTCTGTGAGACCATGGGCAACGCCATTTAGGCCATTTCCATCTTGAAACAGTCAGTTTCCTTCTTCACAAGTAAACTTCATTGGCTGATCCCTCCTGATGACCCAGCTGTCAGGAATCCTACGGGGTTGTCAGGTCTTGCCAAACGGGTCATCGGGAGGGATCAACCCCAATGAAGTTTAAAGTCCTGCCCAGTTGACTAAATCAAAATGGTGGAAGTCCTCAATGGCACTGCCCGTTCTAACACAGTCTTTTAGCCACTAGAGGACTCTGTACAACTCCATGGCCTGGACATAGATTTGGTCAATTGTAATTCTATCCTAATGTGACTTGGACTGAAGGAATAATCTCCTAGACTGCTGCAAGGAAACTCTCTTGCCCATGTTTACACCAAATCGAATACCTTTTTAACTTTAGTAGTAGATGTTAGAATAATTGAGTACCTTTACTTTTATCTGACAGAAAGAGAGTGGAAAAAATTGGGTCAATGAAAACAGTTGCAAAAACAGCACAAACATAAGCAATACAACACTTCTTCACAAATCCATCAGTTCACAGCCAGCCAGCTTGTATGTGTGTGTTTGTTTCTGTTCAACTACATTTTCTGGATTATCTTCAAGAAGACTGCGTTCCAGAGTGGTGATCTTTCGGTTTCTCAAGCCTGATGTCAGTTGTCCACAGACAGAGAATATTCACTCTACAAAGGCTTTTGATGCAGGGGCAGAAACCAGATCCAGTTCCACAGGGAACAGCTTTGGATAAACAGCCATCCCTGCCTAGCAGAACTAGAGAGGTGGCTCTGTAGACATGCTAAACCTTTACCTCTTCCAGGTATTTCTACAGCTCACACAGGGCACTTATTGCCCTGCCAGGTTGACCCTCTGGCTGAACAGCGACCTCAGACGCAATCTTCGATGCGAGGAAGCTATATTTCTGAAGCACTGTGGTCGAGATGCTTGCTGGATTCATTGCGCTGGCATCTTCCTGGGGTCTTACAGCTCCACGGCTAATACTCTCTGATTTGCTGAAGTACAAAAGACTCTGCTTCCCTCATCAGTGGCTCCATCTCTGTTGAGCGAAGTGCCAGAGACGCACTTGGGTCCATCAGGCAGGCTGCTGCAGGGGTTGGATTGAAAGTTGGCTGCCAGAGGATTCAGTATGCACGCATGCAAAGCACTCACACAGTGACAAGAGGGTTGCCCCCCTCTTGGGTTTGCCGTGGAGGAGATCTTTGTGGGCTATACTCGGCCTTGTCTCAGGATGGTAAGTTGGTGGTTGGAGATATCCCTCTAGTGGTGTGGGGGCTGTGCTTCGGCAGAGTGGGTGGGTTTATATCCTGCCTGTTTGGCCCTGTCCGAGGGTATTGTCGGACGGGGCCACAGTGTCTCCCAACCCCTCCTGTCTCAGCCTCCAGTATTTATGCTGCAGTAGTTTATGTGTCGGGGGGCTAGGGTCCGTCTGTTATATCTGGAGTATTTCTCCTCTCTTATCCGGTGTCCTGTGTGAATTTAAGTACTCTCTCTCTCTCTCTCTCTCTCTCTCTCTCTCAGGACCTGAGCATTAGGACCATTCCTCAAGGCCTACCTGGCCTGATGACTCCTTGATTTCCCCAGTCCACCTGGCTGTGCTGCTTCTCCAGTTTCAACTGTTCTGCCTGTTCTATGAACATTTTAAAATCTTGTCCATGTTCTGTAATAATCTGATCCCGGAACAGCCAGAAGAGGACCGGCCACCCCTCACAGCCTGGTTCCTCTCTAGGTATCTTCCTAGGTTCTGGCCTTTCTAGGGAGTTTTTCCTAACCACTGTGCTTTTACAGCTACCTTGCTTGCTGTTTGGGGTTTTAGGCTGGGTTTCTGTACAGCACTCTGTGACATCAGCTGATGTAAGAAGGGCTTTATAAAAATAAAATTTGATTTGATTTGAAGAGGACCTGGCCAACTGTTTTGCAAAAGTAGTTGACTGTAAGTGTGCCTCGAGGTTGAGAAGGCACGGCACCACATCAGACAGCAACTGGCTGTCATTTTGAAATTGGTCAGTGTGTATTGCGAATGGCTCCAACAACTTCACAAGCTGTTCTAGCTTGGCCCAGTCCCGCTCTGCGTTCGCCCTCAGATTTATTTCCGTGTTAGCTGATTGCTGTTGATGGTGATGCACAAGCTAGGACTAATTGAAACATCGTCATCTACTGCCAGCATTTACCTCAAAATAACACCAAACATAATTTTTTATGATTTTTCTTTTCTTTTAGTTTGTTTTGCAGTCATAGATAATAGTTTCAGTATAGTTTTAGTTTTTCAAAAGTTTTTCCAATTTTAGTTTTTATTTTAGTTTCAGTTTTCGTTTACTATAAAAACCTTGGTTGAGACCATATATTTGTGTTACCTCATTTCCTCTCAATATGATCTCTCTCTGGTTGTGTCTAATGGGTTTCTACATCAGCTCCTCCGACAGCCTGTAATACCCATTTTCATACAGTCCTATTGTTGATATTTTTCATATCCGATCCCCTTATCTTCTCTCTGTGCCTTGGCTAGACATGCATAGTTAACGCAGGCAGACCCTGAAAACGTGCACAGACTGCAATGTCTTTAAACTACATATATTCTTTGTTTGCTTGCCTAAATGATGGTGTAATATTATATGTGTGTAGGCTATGTACTGTGTCTATGGACATATGTACTGTATGTCCACTTTTGTGTTTCTTTCTGAGTGCGAGGACAATAAAGTGCCAATGGTCACAGCCTGTCTGTCCGTTTTTGCCTCAATGTTACTGTCCTGTCTCTGTCTGTCTGGCCCATGCTGGAGGGCCCACAAATCAAATCAAATTTTATTTGTCACATACGCATGGTTAGCAGATGTTAATGCGAGTGTAGCGAAATGCTTGTGCTTCTAGTTCCGACCATGCAGTAGTATCTAACAAGTAATCTAACAAATTCACAACAACACTGTAGGTCTGGGTGTGTGTTCTCTGAGCCAGGTCTCAAGCCGCCAACCGGTTCTGTGATGGCTGAGCTGCTGTACTGCCTGGTGGAGTGGAGGATGGTATTCCAACCATGCTGCCTTTTACAGCCCTGACGTTTCCTTTCAAAGGGCCAGGCAGTACAGTACCTCTCCAGGTTAAAACAAACACAAACGCTCCCACCCACCCTCCCTGGGCTGGTCCTCCTCCCTGGGCTGGTCCTCCTCCCTGGCTCCAGCAGCCCCGTCCAGGGGGCAATAAACTTGTTATCTCCCTCTCTCAGATCCTAATCTGACGGCTCGCCGTGCCGCACGCTGCCAGGTGACCCGGAGCGGGGGCCCGCTCCACTCTGCTCTGCTCCGCTCATCATTTAAATCCCCCAGCTTTCCCTGCCTGTCAGCACCATCCTACCTCCCCCTCCTTTACCCTCGTACTCCCCCCTTCCCAAAAACCCTCCCCTGCCTGGGGCTCTGACAACCCCTACCACCCCCCACCCTCTCAGCAATTAATCCACCTATTGATCAGAGAGTGGAACTCTACAGGCTGTGGAACCTCCAGGCACACCAGACCAGACCCCACCATACCATACCAGACCAGACTACACCGGACCACACCAGACCAATCCAGACCAGACCACACCAGACCACACTAGACCAGTCCAGACCACACTAGACCACACTAGACCAGTCCAGACCACACCAGACCACACTAGACCAGCCCAGACCAGACCAGACCACACCAGACCACATTAGACCAGACCAGACCACACCAGACCACACCAGACCAGTCCAGACCAGACCAGCATCCAGGGCAGCTGTGTGGTCAGTGGTGCCATTGGTCATTTTGGTGGCATGTCGCCCTGCCTCATATGAGCTGTGATTTGATGCTTGTTTGTTTGTGTGATCAAACATAGCTTTTTACCGACCCATTACTTAAGAAATGTATGTGTGCATTGTGTCGGCCATTGTTGTGTGGGTTGCGGGAGATTCTGGCAGAATTCCAATCATTCTTTTAAGGAATGCTAAAAATACAGTTCCAGCTTTTTATATTGGTTGTGGTCTAATTCTGATCATTGCTAGAAGAGCTTGGCTGCTATTATCTAAGTATTGGGAAGTTCCACAAATTCCACACAACTCTCTATTAAGTCATCGTATAGGAGCTTAGCTATCTTTCCAACCCCACTCACACCCTGTCGGATGGCTCTGATAATGTGTTCTTTGTTTGTGTCGACTCCCACACACCTCAAAACCTCCAGTGACGAGTATCAAGCATGGTATGGTACAAACTGGGAACATCACCCTATAGCTGGAGATGTGTACATGCCTCTCACACTGTATTGTCCAGCAGGCCAGTGAGCTCCCCAGGGTTCTGACAGAGGCCTGCTCTGTGCTGGGATGCTGGTCTGTGGTCTGGCCTGGCTTTGATGTTGGGAGTGCGGGTTAGTGTTTGGGTGTTTGGGCTGGGCTAGGACAGACGGGGGCAAGCCGTGATGGAGTGATTGCTCTCCTCTCCTGCTCCTGTCTGCCGTGGCGTGAATGCCCCTCTTCATCCGCCCTAAAAGGCACATTATGGAGCAGGGTAGAGTGGGATATCCTGGGCACTGACCCCAGAGCAGGGGTCAAGGGGAACAGGGGGGCAGATGAAAGAGATAGTAATTATGGGCAAAGACAAAAAGAAACCTTGTCTCCAAACAACAGTTTTGGTGGGAAGGGAGGGTGGGGTTGGGGAGGATACAATTGAGATCAAGACATTTTCCCTGGCAAGTTATGCCTTTATTGCGGTTGGTGCCCTGTCATGTGAATCTGAGGCCCAGCTCTGATTGGCAGAGGGTTGACTCTTATCTGATTGGGATTGGATGAGTCCCGCGGGCACAGGAAGTGACAGCATGGTTCCCACAGTCCAACCCCTGTGAGAAACAGAGACTGTCAGGCTGTAAACTGTGGAACAGTGTAAATGTGTGTATGTGCACGAGCATATGTATGTCAGATGTTAAAAAAAGTAATGCTGCAGAACTGAGGGGTACTGTGCATACGCCCACTGGACTGGCTTACGGCACACAGTCTACATGTGTGTATGTCTGCATGTGTATGCCTGTGTATTTGCCTCTGTGACTCGCAGGCTTTGCCCTCTGACCCTACGGTGGTCTCTCTCTGTTTGTCTGACCAAATGATTGACTGGCTGCTCTCTGTGCAAGGTTTGGGTTTGAGATCAAGTATTTAACTGGGCTGAGGTAGAATAGAGGCACAGAGTTGTTTAAATGTCAAAAGTGTTAGATAAACAGGCCTGTTTAAAAGATGTTTGCTACGATGGGACCAAATGATTCTGTGAGTTACAAAAAAGTCCCTTCAGTACATCAATGCTTAGTATCTCATGATAGTGATTGAAGGATTTCATGCCTGAGGGTGGTTCTGTGGTATGATTGGTTTTGTGGTTTGTTGTGGCACCTGCGGGCCTTGGGTGAATTAGGTGGTGCTAGGGGGGCATGTTTACTGTATGATGGTACTGCTGTGTCCTGGCAGGCTGATTTAAGATGCTGGCAGGCAGGACTGAGCACTTAATACTCCCCTCTGGCTGATGGATGGAGGTCAGGGGCCACGCAGGTCCCTCCTGCCCACCCAGGGCTCACTTTATGGGGGATAGGGGGAGTCCTGCCACAGGCCGCATCACCAGCTCAGGGCTCGGATTCCAGAGGGAGATTCACGATCGCCCTTTGCTGGAATGTGGTCAAGTATAGAGCAGTGTGTGTGGGCAGTGTGTGTGTAAGTACTTTATCAGTAAGAAAGTGTGGTCACTAGAGAGAAGACCTGTGTCACCTTAGTCATAATGCTGGACAGAGAACCGACACCCTTCAGAATAAGTCAATTAAAATTGTTTAAATAAGTCGGTGAAACGCATTCAAAGATATCCAGTAAAACGCACCAATTTGTGACAGGAGGAGAAAAGAACCAGCAACATGAAGGAACATTGGATTTAGCAGATTTATTTCTGTTGGAGATTTAGAGAGTACTTTATTTTTAAGCTGTCAGTCGTAAAACTAAAGCAGAGGAGAGGGAGGTAGTGATATACTAGCATGGCCGTATATTATTATCAAACCACAACAGGAAAGAAGTTGGAAAGTCTTGTCTTGCAGACAGAGAAGAGAGCAGGGAGTGGCAGTGGTATGTCACTTCACAGCTGGACATGGGGACGACGAGTGTACTTTTACCCCTCTCTCCCTCATTCTCTCCCTTTCTAGGACTCATCCTCCCTGTACCTCCTTCTACCTCTTCTTTCTGTCCGTCTCTGTCCCCCGATATTTTGGAAAATACAGTCAACTGTCAAGTTCTCTTTCTCTTATACACATGCACACAGACACACAGCTTACACTAGTCATGCAGTTTTGTTCTCTTCAGTGAAGTCCCCAACTGAAGAGGACACCACACTATATATCTCCTCTTAGTGATCTTGCTAACTTCATGAGGAATTTGCACACGTGTTACAATGTGTTTCTGTGAAGGCAGATAAGATAAACTGATAGATCAATTTAAATGAGGCCTGTAGAGATGAGCCTTCTAGACAGACTGACAGATACAAGGAAAGATAGGCCAGGGACTGTATGTGGTAGCTAGCTACATTCTGGCTATGCAGATTCTGGAGATGCGGTCTGTAGGCTTGTGCATAAGAAGTTTTACTTCAGATTATATTTCTGCATGTTTATGCTTTGGAGAGATGAAGTAGAACTAGGTTCCCGCAGTGTTGTGGTGGCTGGGTATCTGTGTGTGGTAGCTGCAGCGCCTACACTGGCCCATCTCTTTGGCTGTATTGTAAAATCACATTGATCTGGCCTGACAAGGCGTTGAGTCTTATCCCTGCAGCACAAGCTTAGGGGTTGATGCCACTAGCTGAGTGGGATAGCTGCTGTGGATAAGATGAGGACGAGGCGAAGATCCTCTCCGCATCGGCTGAATTAAGAGATGGGAGGAATATAAAAAGTGTAAAATCTTCCTCTTTTACGATCAGTTGGGATTTAGAGTTGGGTTGTGGCAGTCGGCTGCGTGGCTGAGTTCTTCCCCCTGACAGGGTAATCGCCCAGGGCTTAGCGCCACAGGAAGAACAATATCTCCCACTTCCTCTCATCTCATCTCACGGCTGATCTGGACAAAGTACACGTCCACATCCAACACATCTGGGGAGCGAGTGAAGCGAGGAGAAGAGACAGGGAGATGACAAACCAAAGGCTAAGAACTGGAGAGTAGTAGTTCCACAGGCGCAGTGAGGGGAAGTGATGAACAAGTGTTTGTGTTTACAGAGTGTATTCAACCTGATGTGTGTGTGTGTGTGTGTGTGTGCGTGTGTGCGCGCCTGGGCGTGTGTGTTTGTGAGTAATGTAAGGGAGATGAGAGGGAGAAGGAGATCCAGGGGGTCAGTGCTAATCTGGCTCAGGTTAACATCCAGAATCCCCCCTGTTCAGATTAATAAACTCACTAAATAAAGCTGTATCTCTGACACATGCAAACGAACGAACACAGGAGTAAAAAGATCAAAAGATTAAAATGCTTCCATTACAATAATGGAAGGAGAGGGCTTTATCTGGCCTACATGAACTGGCTGATCCTGATCCAGGGCCCATCAGAAGCAGGATCAGAAGACGTCAGGTACTGCACAGTATGGCAGAGAATGAGATGTTACCACAGGACTGCACAGTATGGCAGAGAATGAGATGTTACCACAGTACTGCACAGTAATGCAGATAATGAGATGCTACCACAGTACTGCACAGTAAGGCAGAGAATGAGATGTTATCACAGTACTGCACTGTATGGCAGAGAATGAGATGTTACCAAGTACTGCACAGTATGGCAGAGAATGAGATGTTACAACAGTACTGCACAGTATGGCAGAGAATGAGATGTTACCACAGTACTGCACAGTATGGCAGAGAATGAGATGTTACCACAGTAATGAACAGTAATGCAGAGAATGAGATGCTACCACAGTACTGCACAGTATGGCAGATAATGAGATGTTACCACAGTACTGCACAGTATGGCAGAGAATGAGATGCTAACACAGTACTGCACAGTATGGCAGAGAATGAGATGTTACCACAGTAAGGAAGAGAATGAGATGTTACCACAGTACTGCACAGTATGGCAGAGAATGAGATGTTACCAAAGTAATGCATATAATGAAATGCTACCACAGTACTGCCCAGTATGGCAGAGAATGAGATGTTACCACAGTAATGCATATAATGAAATGCTACCACAGTACTGCCCAGTATGGCAGAGAACGAGATGTTACCACAGTACTGCACAGTAAGGCAGATAATGAGATGCTACCACAGTACTGCACAGTATGGCAGAGAATGAGATGCTACCACAGTACTGCACAGTAATGCAGAGAATGAGATGCTACCACAGTACTGCACAATATGGCAGAGAATGAGATGTTACCACAGTACTGAACAGTAAGGCAGAGAATGAGATGTTACCACAGTACTGCACAGTAATGCAGAGAATGAGATGTTACCACAGTACTGAACAGTAATGCAGAGAATGAGATTCTACCACAGTACTGTACAGTATGGCAGAGAATGAGATGCTACCACAGTACTGCACAGTATGCCAGTTAATGAGATGCTACCACAGTACTGCACAGTAAGGCAGATAATGAGATGTTATCACAATACTGCACTGTATGGCAGAGAATGAGATGTTGCCACAGTACTGCACAGTATGGCAGAGAATGAGATGCTACCACAGTACTGCACAGTATGCCAGATAATGAGATGCTACCACAGTACTGCACAGTATGGCAGAGCATGAGATGCTACCAGAGTACTGCACAGTAAGGCAGATAATGAGATGCTACCACAGTACTGCACAGTAATGCAGAGAATGAGATGTTACCACAGTAATGCATATAATGAAATGCTACCACAGTACTGCCCAGTAATGCAGAGAATGAGATGTTACCACAGTAATGCATATAATGAAATGCTTCCACAGTACTGCCCAGTATGGCAGAGAATGAGATGTTGCCACAGTATGGCAGATAATGAGATTCTACCACAGTACTGCACAGTATGGCAGAGAATGAGATGTTACCACAGTACGGAACAGTAATGCAGAGAATGAGATTCTACCACAGTACTGTACAGTAAGGCAGAGAATGAGATGTTACCACAGTACTGCACAGTAATGCAGAGAATGAGATGCTACCACAGTACTGCACAGTATGGCAGAGAATGAGATGCTACCACAGTACTGCACAGTATGGCAGAGAATGAGATGCTACCACAGTACTGCACAGTATGGTAGAGAATGAGATGTTACCACAGTACTGCACAGTAAGGTAGAGAATGAGATGTTACCACAGTACTGCACAGTAAGGAAGATAATGAGATGTTACCACAGTACTGCACAGTAAGGCAGATAATGAGATGCTACCACAGTACTGCACAGTAAGGCAGAGAATGAGATGCTACCACAGTACTGCACAGTAAGGCAGAGAATGAGATGTTACCACAGTACTGCACAGTAAGGCAGAGAATGAGATGTTACCACAGGACGGCAGAGAATGAGATGTTACCACAGTACTGCACAGTAAGGAAGAGAATGAGATGTTACCACAGTACTGCACAGTATGGCAGAGAATGAGATGTTACCACAGTAATGCAGAGAATGAGATGCTACCACAGTACTGCACAGTAAGGCAGAGAATGAGATGTTATCACAGTACTGCATGGCAGAGAATGAGATGTTGCCACAGTACTGCACAGTAATGCAGAGAATGAGATGCTACCACAGTACTGCACAGTGTGGCAGAGAATGAGATGCTACTGCAGTACTGCACAGTATGGCAGAGAATGAGATGTTACCGCAGTTCTGCACAGTAAGGCAGATAATGAGATGCTACCAAAGTACTGCACAGTAAGGCAGATAATGAGATGCTACCACAGTACTGCACAGTAAGGCAGATAATGAGATGCTACCACAGTACTGCACAGTAATGCAGAGAATGAGATGCTACCACAGTACTGCACAGTATGGCAGAGAATGAGATGCTACCAAAGTACTGCACAGTAAGGCAGATAATGAGATGCTACCACAGTACTGCACAGTAAGGCAGAGAATGAGATGCTACCACAGTACTGCACAGTATGGCAGAGAATGAGATGCTACCACAGTACTGCACAGTACGGCAGAGAATGAGATGCTACCACAGTACTGCACAGTAAGGCAGATAATGAGATGTTACCACAGTACTGCACAGTATGGCAGAGAATGAGATTCTGTCACGATCTTCTGACGGGACAGACCAAGACGCAGCGTTGCTTCCAGTATACATTTTAAATCATGGACGTAAACTGGAAAAATATACAACAAAACAAACGAAGATCGTAACGAAGAACATAACTGAATAAACAAACACAGCTATGAACTTACAATCACCCACAAAACCCCAAGTGAAAACTACAAACATATATATGGTTCCCAATTAGAGACAACGACACACAGCTGCCTCTAATTGGGAACCATTACCCCAACATAGAAATAGAACACCTAGAACATAAAAAACCCTACACAAAAAACGAAACCAAAACACTCCAGCCTGTCATCTCAGGCCTGGACCTGACAGTACCCCCCAAAGGCGCGGACTCCGACCGCGCCACCCAAAAGTCCATGGGGGGGTCTTCGGGTGTTTTTTCCCCAGGTGGCGGCTCCGGTGCTGGCCGTGCTGGTCCGAAGTCACGCACCGGAGGCCCTGGGCCATTTGCTGGACTGGGGGCCCTCACTGGCGGCCCCGGACTGGGGACCCTCACTGGCGGCCCCGGACTGGGGACCCTCACTGGCGGCCCCGGACTGGGGACCCTCACTGGCGCTCTGGTGCGGGGAGCAGGAACCGGCCGAACTGGGCTCGTAACGCGCACTCTGGTGCGGGGAGCAGGAACCGGCCGAACTGGGCTCGTAACGCGCACTCTGGTGCGGGGAGCAGGAACCGGCCGAACTGGGCTCGTAACGCGCACTCTGGTGCGGGGAGCAGGAACCGGCCGAACTGGGCTCGTAACGCGCACTCTGGTGCGGGGAGCAGGAACCGCCGAACTGGGCTCGTAACGCCGCACTCTGGTGCGGGAGCAGGAACCGGCCGCATTGGGCTCGTGACGCGCACTCTGGTGCGGGGAGTAGGAACCGGCCGTACTGGGCTCGTGACGCGCACTCTGGTGCGGGGAGCAGGAACTGGCCGAACTGGGTTCCCGACGGGTACCGGAATCCTGGAGCGTGGAGCAGGGACAGGACGTGCTGAGTCCTCTAAGCGCACAGGGAGCCTGGTGCGCGGAGCCGGAACAGGACGTGCCGGGCTCTCAATGCGCACAGAGGGCCTGATGCGTGGAGCCCGCACCATGTGCCCCCCAATACATTTTTGGGGCTGCTGTGGCCACGAACCCCCCAGGAGCTCCCGCCAAGGAAAGGCCTCCCAATCCGCCTTGATCTCCGCCATGGTCAAGAACCCCCTCTCCTTCTTGCCACGCTGCTTGGTCTCTTGGTGGTGGGTTATTCTGTCACGATCTTCTGTATGGACAGACCAAGACGCAGCGATGCTTCCAGTATACATTTTAATCACGGTTGTAAACTGGGAAAATATACAACAAAACAAACGACGATCGTAAAGAAGAACATAACTGAAAAAACAAACACAGCTATGACCTTACAATCACCCACAAAACCCCAAGTGAAAACTACAAACATATATATGGTTCCCAATTAGAGACAACGACACACAGCTGCCTCTAATTGGGAACAATTACCCCAACATAGAAATAGAACACCTAGAACATAAAAAACCCTACACAAAAAAACGAAACCAAAACACTCCAGCCTGTCATCTCAGGCCTGGACGTGACAGATTCTACCACAGTACTGCACAGTATGCCAGATAATGAGATGCTACCAAAGTTCTGCACAGTAAGGCAGATATCGAGATGTTTTTACAGTACTGCACTGTATGGCAGAGAATGAGATGTTAACACAGTACTGCACAGTAAGGCAGAGAATGAGATGTTATCACAGTACTGCACAGTATGGCAGAGAATGAGATGCTACCACAGTACTGCACAGTAAGGCAGAGAATGAGATGTTACCACAGTACTGCACAGTATGGCAGAGAATGAGATTCTACAACAGTTCTGCACAGTAAGGCAGAGAATGAGATGTTATCACAGTACTGCACTGTATGGCAGAGAAGGAGATGTTACCACAGAACTGCACAGTATGGCAGAGAATGAGATGTTACCACAGTACTGCACAGTAAGGCAGATAATGAGATGCTACCACAGTACTGCACAGTAATGCAGAGAATGAGATGCTACCACAGTACTGCACAGTATGGCAGAGAATGAGATGCTACCACAGTACTGCACAGTATGGCAGAGCATGAGATGTTACCGCAGTACTGCACAGTAAGGCAGATAATGAGATGCTACCACAGTACTGCAGAGTATGTCAGAGAATGAGATGTTACCACGGTACTGCACAGTAAGGCAGATAATGAGATGTTACCACAGTACTGCACAGTATGGCAGAGAATGAGATTCTACCACAGTACTGCACAGTATGCCAGATAATGAGATGCTACCACAGAACTGCACAGTAAGGCGGAGAATGAGATGTTATCACAGTACTGCACTGTATGGCAGAGAAGGAGATGTTACCACATTACTGCACAGTTAGGCAGAGAATGAGATGTTACCAAGGTACTGCACAGTAAGGCAGATAATGAGATGCTACCACAGTACTGCACAGTAATGCAGAGAATGAGATGCTACCACAGTACTGCACAGTAAGGCAGATAATGAGATGCTACCAAAGTACTGCACAGTATGGCAGAGAATGAGATGTTACCAAAGTACTGCACAGTAAGGCAGATAATGAGATGCTACCACAGTACTGCACAGTAAGGCAGATAATGAGTTGCTTCCACAGTACTGCACAGTAAGGCAGATAATGAGATCCTACCACAATACTGCACAGTATGGCAGAGAATGAGATGCTACCACAGTACTGCACAGTAAGGAAGATAATGAGATGTTATCACAGTACTGCACAGTAAGGCAGATAATGAGATGTTACCACAGTACTGCACAGTATGGCAGAGAATGAGTTTCTACCACAGTACTACACAGTATGCCAGATAATGAGATTTTACCACAGTACTGCACAGTAAGGCAGAGAATGAGATGTTATCACAGTACTGCACAGTATGGCAGAGAATGAGATGTTACCACAGTACTGCACAGTATTGAAGAGAATGAGATGTTACCACAGTACTGCACAGTAAGGCAGATAATGAGATGCTACCACAGTACTGCACAGTAAGGCAGAGAATGAGATGTTACCACAGTACTGCACAGTATGGCAGAGAATGAGATTCTACAACAGTTCTGCACAGTAAGGCAGAGAATGAGATGTTATCACAGTACTGCACTGTATGGCAGAGAAGGAGATGTTACCACAGAACTGCACAGTATGGCAGAGAATGAG
Source organism: Brachymystax lenok tsinlingensis (assembly GCA_030435695.1). Taxonomy (NCBI): domain Eukaryota; kingdom Metazoa; phylum Chordata; class Actinopteri; order Salmoniformes; family Salmonidae; genus Brachymystax; species Brachymystax lenok. The sequence continues at coordinate 42,093,599 of CM059813.1, forward strand.
ATGTTACCACAGTACTGCACAGTAAGGCAGATAATGAGATGCTACCACAGTACTGCACAGTAATGCAGAGAATGAGATGCTACCACAGTACTGCACAGTATGGCAGAGAATGAGATGCTACCACAGTACTGCACAGTATGGCAGAGCATGAGATGTTACCGCAGTACTGCACAGTAAGGCAGATAATGAGATGCTACCACAGTACTGCAGAGTATGTCAGAGAATGAGATGTTACCACGGTACTGCACAGTAAGGCAGATAATGAGATGTTACCACAGTACTGCACAGTATGGCAGAGAATGAGATTCTACCACAGTACTGCACAGTATGCCAGATAATGAGATGCTACCACAGAACTGCACAGTAAGGCGGAGAATGAGATGTTATCACAGTACTGCACTGTATGGCAGAGAAGGAGATGTTACCACATTACTGCACAGTTAGGCAGAGAATGAGATGTTACCAAGGTACTGCACAGTAAGGCAGATAATGAGATGCTACCACAGTACTGCACAGTAATGCAGAGAATGAGATGCTACCACAGTACTGCACAGTAAGGCAGATAATGAGATGCTACCAAAGTACTGCACAGTATGGCAGAGAATGAGATGTTACCAAAGTACTGCACAGTAAGGCAGATAATGAGATGCTACCACAGTACTGCACAGTAAGGCAGATAATGAGTTGCTTCCACAGTACTGCACAGTAAGGCAGATAATGAGATCCTACCACAATACTGCACAGTATGGCAGAGAATGAGATGCTACCACAGTACTGCACAGTAAGGAAGATAATGAGATGTTATCACAGTACTGCACAGTAAGGCAGATAATGAGATGTTACCACAGTACTGCACAGTATGGCAGAGAATGAGTTTCTACCACAGTACTACACAGTATGCCAGATAATGAGATTTTACCACAGTACTGCACAGTAAGGCAGAGAATGAGATGTTATCACAGTACTGCACAGTATGGCAGAGAATGAGATGTTACCACAGTACTGCACAGTATTGAAGAGAATGAGATGTTACCACAGTACTGCACAGTAAGGCAGATAATGAGATGCTACCACAGTACTGCACAGTAAGGCAGATAATGAGATGCTACCACAGTACTGCACAGTAAGGCAGATAATGAGATGTTACCACAGTACTGCAGAGTATGGCAGAGAATGAAATTCTACCACAGAACTGCACAGTATGCCAGATAATGAGATCCTACCACAATACTGCACAGTATGGCAGAGCATGAGATGTTACAGCAGTACTGCACAGTAAGGCAGATAAAGAGATGCTACCAAAGTACTGCACAGTATGGCAGAGAATGAGATGTTACCACAGTACTGCACAGTATGGCAGAGAATGAGTTTCTACCACAGTACTACACAGTATGCCAGATAATGAGATTTTACCACAGTACTGCACAGTAAGGCAGAGAATGAGATGTTATCACAGTACTGCACAGTATGGCAGAGAATGAGATGTTACCACAGTACTGCACAGTATTGAAGAGAATGAGATGTTACCACAGTACTGCACAGTAAGGCAGATAATGAGATGCTACCACAGTACTGCACAGTAAGGCAGATAATGAGATGCTACCACAGTACTGCACAGTAAGGCAGATAATGAGATGTTACCACAGTACTGCAGAGTATGGCAGAGAATGAAATTCTACCACAGAACTGCACAGTATGCCAGATAATGAGATCCTACCACAATACTGCACAGTATGGCAGAGAATGAGTTGCTACCACAGTACTGCACAGTATGGCAGAGCATGAGATGTTACAGCAGTACTGCACAGTAAGGCAGATAAAGAGATGCTACCAAAGTACTGCACAGTATGGCAGAGAATGAGATGTTACCACAGTACTACAAAGTATGGCAGACAATGAGATTCTACCACATTACTGCACAGTATGCCAGATAATGAAATGCTACCACAGTACTGCACAGTAAGGCAGAGAATGAGATGTTATCACAGTACTGCACTGTATGGCAGAGAAGGAAAAGTTACCACAGAACTGCACAGTATGGCAGAGAATGAGATGCTACCACAGAACTGCACAGTAAGGCAGAGAATGAGATGTTATCACAGTACTGCACTGTATGGCAGAGAAGGAGATGTTACCACAGTACTGCACAGTTAGGCAGAGAATGAGATGTTACCAAGGTACTGCACAGTAAGGCAGATAATGAGATGCTACCACAGTACTGCACAGTAATGCAGAGAATGAGATGCTACCACAGTACTGCACAGTAATGCAGAGAATGAGATGCTACCACAGTACTGCACAGTATGGCAGAGAATGAGATGTTACCGCAGTACTGCACAGTAAGGCAGATAATGAGATGCTACCAAAGTACTGCAGAGTATGGCAGAGAATGAGATGTTACCACAGTACTGCACAGTAAGGCAGATAATGAGATGCTACCACAGTACTGCACAGTAAGGCAGATAATGAGATGTTAACACAGTACTGCACAGTATGCCAGATAATGAGATGCTACCACAGAACTGCACAGTAAGGCAGAGAATGAGATGTTATCACAGTACTGCACTGTATGGCAGAGAATGAGATGTTACCACAGTACTGCACAGTAAGGCAGATAATGAGATGCTACCACAGTACTGCACAGTTAGGCAGAGAATGAGATGTTACCAAGGTACTGCACAGTAAGGCAGACAATGAGATGCTACCACAGTACTGCACAGTAATACAGAGAATGAGATGCTACCACAGTACTGCACAGTAAGGCAGAGAATGAGATGTTATCACAGTACTGCACTGTATTGCAGAGAAGGAGATGTTACCACAGAACTGCACAGTATGGCAGAGAATGAGATGTTACCACAGTACTGCACAGTAAGGCAGATAATGAGATGCTACCACAGTACTGCACACTAATGCAGAGAATGAGATGCTACCACAGTACTGCACAGTATGGCAGAGAATGAGATGCTACCACAGTACTGCACAGTATGGCAGAGCATGAGATGTTACCGCAGTACTGCACAGTAAGGCAGATAATGAGATGCTACCAAAGTACTGCAGACTATGGCAGAGAATGAGATGTTACCATAGTACTGCACAGTAAGGCAGATAATGAGATTCTACCACAGTACTGCACAGTATGCCAGATAATGAGATGCTACCACAGAACTGCACAGTAAGGCAGAGAATGAGATGTTATCACAGTACTGCACAGTTAGGCAGAGAATGAGATGTTACCAAGGTACTGCACAGTAAGGCAGATAATGAGATGCTACCACAGTACTGCACAGTAATGCAGAGAATGAGATGCTACCACAGTACTGCACAGTATGGCAGAGAATGAGATGCTACCACAGTACTGCACAGTATGGCAGAGAATGAGATGTTACCGCAGTACTGCACAGTAAGGCAGATAATGAGATGCTACCAAGGTACTGCAGAGTATGGCAGAGAATGAGATGTTACCACAGTACTGCACAGTAAGGCAGATAATGAGATGCTACCACAGTACTGCACAGTAAGGCAGATAATGAGATGTTACCACAGTACTGCACAGTATGGCAGAGAATGAGATTCTACCACAGTTCTGCACAGTAAGGCAGAGAATGAGATGTTATCACAGTACTGCACTGTATGGCAGAGAAGGAGATGTTACCACAGTACTGCACAGTTAGGCAGAGAATGAGATGTTACCACAGTACTGCACAGTAAGGCAGATAATGAGATGCTACCACAGTACTGCACAGTAATACAGAGAATGAGATGCTACCACAGTACTGCACAGTATGGCAGAGAATGAGATGCTACCATAGTACTGCACAGTATGGCAGAGAATAAGATGTTACCAGTACTGCACAGTAAGACAGATAATGAGATGCTACCACAGTACTGCAGAGTATGGCAGAGAATGAGATGTTACCACAGTACTGCAGAGCATGGCAGAGAATGAGATGTTACCACAGTACTGCACAGTAAGGCAGATAATGAGATGTCACCACAGTACTGCACAGTAAGGCAGATAATGAGATGCTACCACAGTACTGCACAGTAATGCAGAGAATGAGATGCTACCACAGTACTGCACAGTATGGCAGAGAATGAGATGCTACCATAGTACTGCACAGTATGGCAGAGAATGAGATGTTACCGAAGTACTGCACAGTAATGCAGAGAATGAGATGCTACCACAGTACTGCACAGTATGCCAGATAATGAGATGCTACCACAGAACTGCACAGTAAGGCAGAGAATGAGATGTTATCACAGTACTGCACTGTATGGCAGAGAAGGAGATGTTACCACAGTACTGCACAGTTAGGCAGAGAATGAGATGTTACCAAGGTACTGCACAGTAAGGCAGATAATGAGATGCTACCACAGTACTGCACAGTAATACAGAGAATGAGATGCTACCACAGTACTGCACAGTAAGGCAGAGAATGAGATGTTATCACAGTACTGCACTGTATGGCAGAGAAGGAGATGTTACCACAGTACTGCACAGTAAGGCAGATAATGAGATGCTACCACAGTACTGCACAGTAATACAGAGAATGAGATGCTACCACAGTACTGCACAGTATGGCAGAGAATGAGATGCTACCATAGTACTGCACAGTATGGCAGAGAATAAGATGTTACCGCAGTACTGCACAGTAAGACAGATAATGAGATGCTACCACAGTACTGCAGAGTATGGCAGAGAATGAGATGTTACCACAGTACTGCAGAGCATGGCAGAGAATGAGATGTTACCACAGTACTGCACAGTAAGGCAGATAATGAGATGTCACCACAGTACTGCACAGTAAGGCAGATAATGAGATGCTACCACAGTACTGCACAGTAATGCAGAGAATGAGATGCTACCACAGTACTGCACAGTATGGCAGAGAATGAGATGCTACCATAGTACTGCACAGTATGGCAGAGAATGAGATGTTACCGAAGTACTGCACAGTAATGCAGAGAATGAGATGCTACCACAGTACTGCACAGTATGCCAGATAATGAGATGCTACCACAGAACTGCACAGTAAGGCAGAGAATGAGATGTTATCACAGTACTGCACTGTATGGCAGAGAAGGAGATGTTACCACAGTACTGCACAGTTAGGCAGAGAATGAGATGTTACCAAGGTACTGCACAGTAAGGCAGATAATGAGATGCTACCACAGTACTGCACAGTAATACAGAGAATGAGATGCTACCACAGTACTGCACAGTAAGGCAGAGAATGAGATGTTATCACAGTACTGCACTGTATGGCAGAGAAGGAGATGTTACCACAGAACTGCACAGTATGGCAGAGAATGAGATGTTACCACAGTACAGCACAGTAAGGCAGATAATGAGATGCTACCACAGTACTGCACAGTAATGCAGAGAATGAGATGCTACCACAGTACTGCACAGTATGGCAGAGAATGAGATGCTACCACAGTACTGCACAGTATGGCAGAGCATGAGATGTTACCGCAGTACTGCACAGTAAGGCAGATAATGAGATGCTACCAAAGTACTGCAGACTATGGCAGAGAATGAGATGTTACCACAGTACTGCACAGTAAGGCAGATATTGAGATTCTACCACAGTACTGCACAGTATACCAGATAATGAGATGCTACCACAGAACTGCACAGTAAGGCAGATAATGAGATGCTACCAAAGTACTGCAGACTATGGCAGAGAATGAGATGTTACCACAGTACTGCACAGTAAGGCAGATAATGAGATTCTACCACAGTACTGCACAGTATGCCAGATAATGAGATGCTACCACAGAACTGCACAGTAAGGCAGAGAATGAGATGTTATCACAGTACTGCACTGTATGGCAGAGAAGGAGATGCTACCACAGTACTGCACAGTAAGGCAGATAATGAGATGTTACCAAAGTACTGCAGACTATGGCAGAGAATGAGATGTTACCACAGTACTGCACAGTAAGGCAGATAATGAGATTCTACCACAGTACTGCACAGTATGCCAGATAATGAGATGCTACCACAGAACTGCACAGTAAGGCAGAGAATGAGATGTTATCACAGTACTGCACTGTATGGCAGAGAAGGAGATGCTACCACAGTACTGCACAGTATGGCAGAGAATGAGATGCTACCATAGTAATGCACAGTATGGCAGAGAATAAGATGTTACCGCAGTACTGCACAGTAAGGCAGATAATGAGATGCTACCAAAGTACTGCAGAGTATGGCAGAGAATGAGATGTTACCACAGTACTGCACAGTAAGGCAGATAATGAGATGCTACCACAGTACTGCACAGTAAGGCAGATAATGAGATGTTACCACAGTACTGCACAGTATGGCAGAGAATGAGATTCTACCACAGTTCTGCACAGTAAGGCAGAGAATGAGATCTTATCACAGTACTGCACTGTATGGCAGAGAAGCAGATGTTACCACAGTACTGCACAGTTAGGCAGAGAATGAGATGTTACCACAGTACTGCACAGTAAGGCAGATAATGAGATGCTACCACAGTACTGCACAGTAATACAGAGAATGAGATGCTACCACAGTACTGCACAGTATGGCAGAGAATGAGATGCTACCATAGTACTGCACAGTATGGCAGAGAATGAGATGTTACCGCAGTACTGCACAGTAAGACAGATAATGAGATGCTACCAAAGTACTACAGAGTATGGCAGAGAATGAGATGTTACCACAGTACTGCACAGTAAGGCAGATAATGAGATGTTACCACAGTACTGCACAGTAAGGCAGATAATGAGATGTTACCACAGTACTGCACAGTATGGCAGAGAATGAGATTCTACCACAGTTCTGCACAGTAAGGCAGAGAATGAGATCTTATCACAGTACTGCACTGTATGGCAGAGAATGAGATGCTACCATAGTACTGCACAGTATGGATGAGAATGAGATGTTACCGCAGTACTGCACAGTAAGACAGATAATGAGATGCTACCAAAGTACTACAGAGTTTGGCAGAGAATGAGATGTTACCACAGTACTGCACAGTAAGGCAGATAATGAGATGTTACCACAGTACTGCACAGTAAGGCAGATAATGAGATGTTACCGCAGTACTCCACAGTAAGACAGATAATGAGATGCTACCAATGTACTACAGAGTATGGCAGAGAATGAGATGTTACCACAGTACTGCACAGTAAGGCAGATAATGAGATGTTACCACAGTACTGCACAGTAAGGCAGATAATGAGATGTTACCACAGTACTGCACAGTATGGCAGAGAATGAGATTCTACCACAGTACTGCACAGTATGCCAGATAATGAGATTCTACCACAGTACTGCACAGTAAGGCAGAGAATGAGATGTTATCACAGTACTGCACTGTATGGTAGAGAATGAGATGCTACCATAGTACTGCACAGTATGGCAGAGAATGAGATGTTACCGCAGTACTGCACAGTAAGACAGATAATGAGATGCTACCAAAGTACTACAGAGTATGGCAGAGAATGAGATGTTACCAAGGTACTGCACAGTAAGGCAGACAATGAGATGCTACCACAGTACTGCACAGTAATACAGAGAATGAGATGCTACCACAGTACTGCACAGTAAGGCAGAGAATGAGATGTTATCACAGTACTGCACTGTATGGCAGAGAATGAGATGTTACCACAGTACTGCACAGTATGGCAGAGAATGAGATGTTACCACAGTACTGCACAGTAAGGCAGATAATGAGATGCTACCACAGTACTGCACAGTAATGCAGAGAATGAGATGCTACCACAGTACTGCACAGTATGGCAGAGAATGAGATGCTACCACAGTACTGCACAGTATGGCAGAGCATGAGATGTTACCGCAGTACTGCACAGTAAGGCAGATAATGAGATGCTACCAAAGTACTGCAGACTATGGCAGAGAATGAGATGTTACCACAGTACTGCACAGTAAGGCAGATAATGAGATTCTACCACAGTACTGCACAGTATGCCAGATAATGAGATGCTACCACAGAACTGCACAGTAAGGCAGAGAATGAGATGTTATCACAGTACTGCACAGTTAGGCAGAGAATGAGATGTTACCAAGGTACTGCACAGTAAGGCAGATAATGAGATGCTACCACAGTACTGCACAGTAATGCAGAGAATGAGATGCTACCACAGTACTGCACAGTATGGCAGAGAATGAGATGCTACCACAGTACTGCACAGTATGGCAGAGAATGAGATGTTACCGCAGTACTGCACAGTAAGGCAGATAATGAGATGCTACCAAGGTACTGCAGAGTATGGCAGAGAATGAGATGTTACCACAGTACTGCACAGTAAGGCAGATAATGAGATGCTACCACAGTACTGCACAGTAAGGCAGATAATGAGATGTTACCACAGTACTGCACAGTATGGCAGAGAATGAGATTCTACCACAGTTCTGCACAGTAAGGCAGAGAATGAGATGTTATCACAGTACTGCACTGTATGGCAGAGAAGGAGATGTTACCACAGTACTGCACAGTTAGGCAGAGAATGAGATGTTACCACAGTACTGCACAGTAAGGCAGATAATGAGATGCTACCACAGTACTGCACAGTAATACAGAGAATGAGATGCTACCACAGTACTGCACAGTATGGCAGAGAATGAGATGCTACCATAGTACTGCACAGTATGGCAGAGAATAAGATGTTACCGCAGTACTGCACAGTAAGACAGATAATGAGATGCTACCACAGTACTGCAGAGTATGGCAGAGAATGAGATGTTACCACAGTACTGCACAGTAAGGCAGAGAATGAGATGTTACCACAGTACTGCACAGTAAGGCAGATAATGAGATGTTACCACAGTACTGCACAGTAAGGCAGATAATGAGATGCTACCACAGTACTGCACAGTAATGCAGAGAATGAGATGCTACCACAGTACTGCACAGTATGGCAGAGAATGAGATGCTACCACAGTACTGCACAGTATGGCAGAGAATGAGATGTTACCACAGTACTGCACAGTAATGCAGAGAATGAGATGCTACCACAGTACTGCACAGTATGGCAGATAATGAGATGCTACCACAGTACTGCACAGTAAGGCAGAGAATGAGATGTTATCACAGTACTGCACAGTATGGCAGAGAATGAGATGTTACCACAGTACTGCACAGTTAGGCAGAGAATGAGATGTTACCACAGTACTGCACAGTAATACAGAGAATGAGATGCTACCACAGTACTGCACAGTAAGGCAGAGAATGAGATGTTATCACAGTACTGCACTGTATGGCAGAGAATGAGATGTTACCACAGTACTGCACAGTATGGCAGAGAATGAGATGTTACCACAGTACTGCACAGTAAGGCAGATAATGAGATGCTACCACAGTACTGCACAGTAATGCAGAGAATGAGATGCTACCACAGTACTGCACAGTATGGCAGAGAATGAGATGCTACCACAGTACTGCACAGTATGGCAGAGAATGAGATGTTACCGCAGTACTGCACAGTAAGGCAGATAATGAGATGCTACCAAAGTACTGCAGAGTATGGCAGAGAATGAGATGTTACCACAGTACTGCACAGTAAGGCAGATAATGAGATTCTACCACAGTACTGCACAGTATGGCAGATAATGAGATGCTACCACAGTACTGCACAGTAAGGCAGATAATGAGATGCTACCACAGTACTGCAGAGTATGGCAGAGAATGAGATGTTACCACAGTACTGCACAGTAAGGCAGATAATGAGATTCTACCACAGTACTGCACAGTATGCCAGATAATGAGATGCTACCACAGTACTGCACAGTAAGGCAGAGAATGAGATGTTATCACAGTACTGCACTGTATGGCAGAGAATGAGATGTTACCACAGTACTGCACAGTAAGGCAGATAATGAGATGCTACCACAGTACTGCACAGTATGGCAGAGAATGAGATGTTACCACAGTACTGCACAGTAAGGCAGATAATGAGATTCTACCACAGTACTGCACAGTATGGCCAGATAATGAGATGCTACCACAGTACTGCACAGTAAGGCAGAGAATGAGATGTTATCACAGTACTGCACTGTATGGCAGAGAATGAGATGCTACCACAGTACTGCACAGTATGGCAGAGAATGAGATGCTACCACAGTACTGCACAGTATGGCAGAGAATGAGATGTTACCACAGTACTGCACAGTAAGGCAGATAATGAGATGCTACCAAAGTACTGCAGAGTATGGCAGAGAATGAGATGCTACCACAGTACTGCACAGTAAGGCAGATAATGAGATGTTACCACAGTACTGCACAGTATGGCAGAGAATGAGATTCTACCACAGTACTGCACAGTAAGGCAGAGAATGAGATCTTATCACAGTACTGCACTGTATGGCAGAGAAGGAGATGTTACCACAGTACTGCACAGTTAGGCAGAGAATGAGATGTTACCACAGTACTGCACAGTAAGGCAGATAATGAGATGCTACCACAGTACTGCACAGTAATACAGAGAATGAGATGCTACCACAGTACTGCACAGTATGGCAGAGAATGAGATGCTACCACAGTACTGCACAGTATGGCAGAGAATGAGATGTTACCACAGTACTGCACAGTAAGACAGATAATGAGATGCTACCACAGTACTGCACAGTATGGCAGAGAATGAGATGTTACCACAGTACTGCACAGTAAGGCAGATAATGAGATGTTACCACAGTACTGCACAGTAAGGCAGATAATGAGATGTTACCACAGTACTGCACAGTATGGCAGAGAATGAGATTCTACCACAGTACTGCACAGTAAGGCAGAGAATGAGATGTTATCACAGTACTGCACTGTATGGCAGAGAATGAGATGCTACCATAGTACTGCACAGTATGGCAGAGAATGAGATGTTACCGCAGTACTGCACAGTAAGACAGATAATGAGATGCTACCAAAGTACTACAGAGTATGGCAGAGAATGAGATGTTACCACAGTACTGCACAGTAAGGCAGATAATGAGATGTTACCACAGTACTGCACAGTAAGGCAGATAATGAGATGTTACCGCAGTACTGCACAGTAAGACAGATAATGAGATGCTACCAATGTACTACAGAGTATGGCAGAGAATGAGATGTTACCACAGTACTGCACAGTAAGGCAGATAATGAGATGTTACCACAGTACTGCACAGTAAGGCAGATAATGAGATGTTACCACAGTACTGCACAGTATGGCAGAGAATGAGATTCTACCACAGTACTGCACAGTATGCCAGATAATGAGATTCTACCACAGTACTGCACAGTAAGGCAGAGAATGAGATGTTATCACAGTACTGCACTGTATGGCAGAGAATGAGATGTTACCACAGTACTGCACAGTATGGCAGAGAATGAGATGTTACCGCAGTACTGCACAGTAAGACAGATAATGAGATGCTACCAAAGTACTACAGAGTATGGCAGAGAATGAGATGTTACCACAGTACTGCACAGTAAGGCAGATAATGAGATGTTACCACAGTACTGCACAGTAAGGCAGATAATGAGATGTTACCACAGTACTGCACAGTAAGGCAGATAATGAGATGTTACCACAGTACTGCACAGTATGGCAGAGAATGAGATTCTACCACAGTACTGCACAGTAAGGCAGATAATGAGATGTTATCACAGTACTGCACTGTATGGCAGAGAATGAGATGTTACCACAGTACTGCACAGTATTGAAGAGAATGAGATGTTACCACAGTACTGCACAGTAAGGCAGATAATGAGATGCTACCACAGTACTGAACAGTAATGCAGAGAATGAGATATTACCACAGTACTGCACAGTAAGGCAGAAAATGAGACGTTACCGCAGTACTGCACAGTAAGGCAGAGAATGAGATGCTACCAAGTTACTGCAGAGTATGGCAGATAATGAGATGTTACCACAGTACTGCACAGTAAGGCAGATAATGAGATGCTACCACAGTACTGCACAGTATGGCAGAGAATGAGATGCTACCACAGTACTGCACAGTATGGCAGAGAATGAGATGTTACCACAGTACTGCACAGTAAGGCAGATAATGAGATGCTACCAAAGTACTGCACAGTATGGCAGAGAATGAGATGTTACCACAGTACTGCACAGTAAGGCAGATAATGAGATGTTACCACAGTACTGCACAGTAAGGCAGATAATGAGATGTTACCACAGTACTGCACAGTAAGGCAGATAATGAGATGTTACCACAGTACTGCACAGTAAGACAGATAATGAGATGCTACCAAAGTACTACAGAGTATGGCAGAGAATGAGATGTTACCACAGTACTGCACAGTAAGGCAGATAATGAGATGTTACCACAGTACTGCACAGTAAGGCAGATAATGAGATGTTACCACAGTACTGCACAGTAAGGCAGATAATGAGATTCTACCACAGTACTGCACAGTATGCCAGATAATGAGATGCTACCACAGTACTGCACAGTAAGGCAGAGAATGAGATGTTATCACAGTACTGCACTGTATGGCAGAGAATGAGATGCTACCACAGTACTGCACAGTAAGGCAGATAATGAGATGCTACCAAAGTACTGCAGACTATGGCAGAGAATGAGATGTTACCACAGTACTGCACAGTAAGGCAGATAATGAGATTCTACCACAGTACTGCACAGTATGCAGATAATGAGATGCTACCACAGTACTGCACAGTAAGGCAGAGAATGAGATGTTATCACAGTACTGCACAGTATGGCAGAGAATGAGATGTTACCACAGTACTGCACAGTATGGCAGAGAATGAGATGCTACCACAGTACTGCACAGTATGGCAGAGAATGAGATGTTACCACAGTACTGCACAGTAAGGCAGATAATGAGATGCTACCAAAGTACTGCAGAGTATGGCAGAGAATGAGATGTTACCACAGTACTGCACAGTAAGGCAGATAATGAGATGCTACCACAGTACTGCACAGTAAGGCAGATAATGAGATGTTACCACAGTACTGCACAGTATGGCAGAGAATGAGATTCTACCACAGTACTGCACAGTAAGGCAGAGAATGAGATGTTATCACAGTACTGCACTGTATGGCAGAGAATGAGATGTTACCACAGTACTGCACAGTTAGGCAGAGAATGAGATGTTACCACAGTACTGCACAGTAAGGCAGATAATGAGATGCTACCACAGTACTGCACAGTAATACAGAGAATGAGATGCTACCACAGTACTGCACAGTATGGCAGAGAATGAGATGCTACCATAGTACTGCACAGTATGGCAGAGAATGAGATGTTACCGCAGTACTGCACAGTAAGACAGATAATGAGATGCTACCAAAGTACTACAGAGTATGGCAGAGAATGAGATGTTACCACAGTACTGCACAGTAAGGCAGATAATGAGATGTTACCACAGTACTGCACAGTAAGGCAGATAATGAGATGTTACCACAGTACTGCACAGTATGGCAGAGAATGAGATTCTACCACAGTACTGCACAGTAAGGCAGAGAATGAGATGTTATCACAGTACTGCACTGTATGGCAGAGAATGAGATGCTACCATAGTACTGCACAGTATGGCAGAGAATGAGATGTTACCGCAGTACTGCACAGTAAGACAGATAATGAGATGCTACCAAAGTACTACAGAGTATGGCAGAGAATGAGATGTTACCACAGTACTGCACAGTAAGGCAGATAATGAGATGTTACCACAGTACTGCACAGTAAGGCAGATAATGAGATGTTACCGCAGTACTGCACAGTAAGACAGATAATGAGATGCTACCAAAGTACTGCAGAGTATGGCAGAGAATGAGATGTTACCACAGTACTGCACAGTAAGGCAGATAATGAGATGTTACCACAGTACTGCACAGTAAGGCAGATAATGAGATGTTACCACAGTACTGCACAGTATGGCAGAGAATGAGATTCTACCACAGTACTGCACAGTATGCCAGATAATGAGATTCTACCACAGTACTGCACAGTAAGGCAGAGAATGAGATGTTATCACAGTACTGCACTGTATGGCAGAGAATGAGATGCTACCATAGTACTGCACAGTATGGCAGAGAATGAGATGTTACCGCAGTACTGCACAGTAAGACAGATAATGAGATGCTACCAAAGTACTACAGAGTATGGCAGAGAATGAGATGTTACCACAGTACTGCACAGTAAGGCAGATAATGAGATGTTACCACAGTACTGCACAGTAAGGCAGATAATGAGATGTTACCACAGTACTGCACAGTAAGGCAGATAATGAGATGTTACCACAGTACTGCACAGTATGGCAGAGAATGAGATTCTACCACAGTACTGCACAGTAAGGCAGATAATGAGATGTTATCACAGTACTGCACTGTATGGCAGAGAATGAGATGTTACCACAGTACTGCACAGTATGGCAGAGAATGAGATGTTACCACAGTACTGCACAGTAAGGCAGATAATGAGATGCTACCACAGTACTGAACAGTAATGCAGAGAATGAGATATTACCACAGTACTGCACAGTATGGCAGAAAATGAGACGTTACCGCAGTACTGCACAGTAAGGCAGAGAATGAGATGCTACCAAGGTACTGCAGAGTATGGCAGATAATGAGATGTTACCACAGTACTGCACAGTAAGGCAGATAATGAGATGTTACCACAGTACTGCACAGTAAGGCAGATAATGAGATGCTACCACAGTACTGCAGAGTATGGCAGAGAATGAGATGTTACCACAGTACTGCACAGTAAGGCAGATAATGAGATGTTACCACAGTACTGCACAGTAAGGCAGATAATGAGATGTTACCACAGTACTGCACAGTATGGCAGAGAATGAGATTCTACCACAGTACTGCACAGTATGCCAGATAATGAGATTCTACCACAGTACTGCACAGTAAGGCAGAGAATGAGATGTTATCACAGTACTGCACTGTATGGCAGAGAATGAGATGCTACCACAGTACTGCACAGTATGGCAGAGAATGAGATGTTACCACAGTACTGCACAGTAAGACAGATAATGAGATGCTACCAAAGTACTACAGAGTATGGCAGAGAATGAGATGTTACCACAGTACTGCACAGTAAGGCAGATAATGAGATGTTACCACAGTACTGCACAGTAAGGCAGATAATGAGATGTTACCACAGTACTGCACAGTAAGGCAGATAATGAGATGTTACCACAGTACTGCACAGTATGGCAGAGAATGAGATTCTACCACAGTACTGCACAGTAAGGCAGATAATGAGATGTTATCACAGTACTGCACTGTATGGCAGAGAATGAGATGTTACCACAGTACTGCACAGTATTGAAGAGAATGAGATGTTACCACAGTACTGCACAGTAAGGCAGATAATGAGATGCTACCACAGTACTGAACAGTAATGCAGAGAATGAGATGTTACCACAGTACTGCACAGTATGGCAGAAAATGAGACGTTACCGCAGTACTGCACAGTAAGGCAGAGAATGAGATGCTACCACAGTACTGCACAGTATGGCAGATAATGAGATGTTACCACAGTACTGCACAGTAAGGCAGATAATGAGATGCTACCACAGTACTGCACAGTATGGCAGAGAATGAGATGCTACCACAGTACTGCACAGTATGGCAGAGCATGAGATGTTACCACAGTACTGCACAGTAAGGCAGATAATGAGATGCTACCAAAGTACTGCACAGTATGGCAGAGAATGAGATGTTACCACAGTACTGCACAGTAAGGCAGATAATGAGATGTTACCACAGTACTGCACAGTAAGGCAGATAATGAGATGTTACCACAGTACTGCACAGTAAGGCAGATAATGAGATGCTACCACAGTACTGCACAGTATGGCAGAGAATGAGATGTTACCACAGTACTGCACAGTAAGGCAGATAATGAGATTCTACCACAGTACTGCACAGTATGGCAGATAATGAGATGCTACCACAGTACTGCACAGTAAGGCAGAGAATGAGATGTTATCACAGTACTGCACAGTATGGCAGAGAATGAGATGCTACCACAGTACTGCACAGTATGGCAGAGAATGAGATGCTACCACAGTACTGCACAGTATGGCAGAGAATGAGATGTTACCACAGTACTGCACAGTAAGGCAGATAATGAGATGCTACCACAGTACTGCAGAGTATGGCAGAGAATGAGATGTTACCACAGTACTGCACAGTAAGGCAGATAATGAGATGCTACCACAGTACTGCACAGTAAGGCAGATAATGAGATGTTACCACAGTACTGCACAGTATGGCAGAGAATGAGATTCTACCACAGTACTGCACAGTAAGGCAGAGAATGAGATGTTATCACAGTACTGCACTGTATGGCAGAGAATGAGATGTTACCACAGTACTGCACAGTTAGGCAGAGAATGAGATGTTACCACAGTACTGCACAGTAAGGCAGATAATGAGATGCTACCACAGTACTGCACAGTATGGCAGAGAATGAGATGCTACCACAGTACTGCACAGTATGGCAGAGAATGAGATGCTACCATAGTACTGCACAGTATGGCAGAGAATGAGATGTTACCGCAGTACTGCACAGTAAGACAGATAATGAGATGCTACCAAAGTACTGCAGAGTATGGCAGAGAATGAGATGTTACCACAGTACTGCACAGTAAGGCAGATAATGAGATGTTACCACAGTACTGCACAGTAAGGCAGATAATGAGATGTTACCACAGTACTGCACAGTATGGCAGAGAATGAGATTCTACCACAGTACTGCACAGTAAGGCAGAGAATGAGATGTTATCACAGTACTGCACTGTATGGCAGAGAATGAGATGCTACCATAGTACTGCACAGTATGGCAGAGAATGAGATGTTACCACAGTACTGCACAGTAAGACAGATAATGAGATGCTACCAAAGTACTACAGAGTATGGCAGAGAATGAGATGTTACCACAGTACTGCACAGTAAGGCAGATAATGAGATGTTACCACAGTACTGCACAGTAAGGCAGATAATGAGATGTTACCGCAGTACTCCACAGTAAGACAGATAATGAGATGCTACCAATGTACTACAGAGTATGGCAGAGAATGAGATGTTACCACAGTACTGCACAGTAAGGCAGAGAATGAGATGTTATCACAGTACTGCACTGTATGGTAAAGAATGAGATGCTACCATAGTACTGCACAGTATGGCAGAGAATGAGATGTTACCACAGTACTGCACAGTAAGACAGATAATGAGATGCTACCAAAGTACTACAGAGTATGGCAGAGAATGAGATGTTACCACAGTACTGCACAGTAAGGCAGATAATGAGATGTTACCACAGTACTGCACAGTAAGGCAGATAATGAGATGTTACCACTGTACTGCACAGTAAGGCAGATAATGAGATGTTACCACAGTACTGCACAGTATGGCAGAGAATGAGATTCTACCACAGTACTGCACAGTATGGCAGATAATGAGATGTTATCACAGTACTGCACTGTATGGCAGAGAATGAGATGTTACCACAGTACTGCACAGTATTGAAGAGAATGAGATGTTACCACAGTACTGCACAGTAAGGCAGATAATGAGATGCTACCACAGTACTGCACAGTAATGCAGAGAATGAGATATTACCACAGTACTGCACAGTATGGCAGAGAATGAGATGTTACCACAGTACTGCACAGTAAGGCAGAGAATGAGATGTTACCACAGTACTGCACAGTATGGCAGAGAATGAGATGTTACCACAGTACTGCACAGTAAGGCAGATAATGAGATGTTACCACAGTACTGCACAGTAAGACAGATAATGAGATGCTACCACAGTACTACAGAGTATGGCAGAGAATGAGATGTTACCACAGTACTGCACAGTAAGGCAGATAATGAGATGTTACCACAGTACTGCACAGTAAGGCAGATAATGAGATGTTACCACAGTACTGCACAGTATGGCAGAGAATGAGATTCTACCACAGTACTGCACAATATGCCAGATAATGAGATTCTACCACAGTACTGCACAGTAAGGCAGAGAATGAGATGTTATCACAGTACTGCACTGTATGGCAGAGAATGAGATGCTACCACAGTACTGCACAGTATGGCAGAGAATGAGATGTTACCACAGTACTGCACAGTAAGACAGATAATGAGATGCTACCAAAGTACTACAGAGTATGGCAGAGAATGAGATGTTACCACAGTACTGCACAGTAAGGCAGATAATGAGATGTTACCACAGTACTGCACAGTAAGGCAGATAATGAGATGTTACCACAGTACTGCACAGTAAGGCAGATAATGAGATGTTACCACAGTACTGCACAGTATGGCAGAGAATGAGATTCTACCACAGTACTGCACAGTAAGGCAGATAATGAGATGTTATCACAGTACTGCACTGTATGGCAGAGAATGAGATGTTACCACAGTACTGCACAGTATTGAAGAGAATGAGATGTTACCACAGTACTGCACAGTAAGGCAGATAATGAGATGCTACCACAGTACTGAACAGTAATGCAGAGAATGAGATATTACCACAGTACTGCACAGTATGGCAGAGAATGAGATGTTACCACAGTACTGCACAGTAAGGCAGAGAATGAGATGCTACCAAGGTACTGCATAGTATGGCAGATAATGAGATGTTACCACAGTACTGCACAGTAAGGCAGATAATGAGATGCTACCACAGTACTGCACAGTATGGCAGAGAATGAGATGCTACCACAGTACTGCACAGTATGGCAGAGCATGAGATGTTACCGCAGTACTGCACAGTAAGGCAGATAATGAGATGCTACCAAAGTACTGCAGAGTATGGCAGAGAATGAGATGTTACCACAGTACTGCACAGTAAGGCAGATAATGAGATGTTACCACAGTACTGCACAGTAAGGCAGATAATGAGATGTTACCACAGTACTGCACAGTAAGGCAGATAATGAGATGTTACCACAGTACTGCACAGTAAGACAGATAATGAGATGCTACCACAGTACTGCACAGTATGGCAGAGAATGAGATGTTACCACAGTACTGCACAGTAAGGCAGATAATGAGATGTTACCACAGTACTGCACAGTAAGGCAGATAATGAGATGTTACCACAGTACTGCACAGTATGGCAGAGAATGAGATTCTACCACAGTACTGCACAGTATGGCAGATAATGAGATTCTACCACAGTACTGCACAGTAAGGCAGATAATGAGATGTTACCACAGTACTGCACAGTATGGCAGATAATGAGATGTTACCACAGTACTGCACAGTAAGGCAGATAATGAGATGTTACCGCAGTACTGCACAGTAAGACAGATAATGAGATGCTACCACAGTACTACAGAGTATGGCAGAGAATGAGATGTTACCACAGTACTGCACAGTAAGGCAGATAATGAGATGTTACCACAGTACTGCACAGTAAGGCAGATAATGAGATGTTACCACAGTACTGCACAGTATGGCAGAGAATGAGATTCTACCACAGTACTGCACAGTATGCCAGATAATGAGATTCTACCACAGTACTGCACAGTAAGGCAGAGAATGAGATGTTATCACAGTACTGCACTGTATGGCAGAGAATGAGATGCTACCATAGTACTGCACAGTATGGCAGAGAATGAGATGTTACCACAGTACTGCACAGTAAGACAGATAATGAGATGCTACCAAAGTACTACAGAGTATGGCAGAGAATGAGATGTTACCACAGTACTGCACAGTAAGGCAGATAATGAGATGTTACCACAGTACTGCACAGTAAGGCAGATAATGAGATGTTACCACAGTACTGCACAGTAAGGCAGATAATGAGATGTTACCACAGTACTGCACAGTATGGCAGAGAATGAGATTCTACCACAGTACTGCACAGTAAGGCAGATAATGAGATGTTATCACAGTACTGCACTGTATGGCAGAGAATGAGATGTTACCACAGTACTGCACAGTATTGAAGAGAATGAGATGTTACCACAGTACTGCACAGTAAGGCAGATAATGAGATGCTACCACAGTACTGCACAGTAATGCAGAGAATGAGATGTTACCACAGTACTGCACAGTATGGCAGAGAATGAGATGTTACCGCAGTACTGCACAGTAAGGCAGAGAATGAGATGCTACCAAGGTACTGCAGAGTATGGCAGATAATGAGATGTTACCACAGTACTGCACAGTAAGGCAGATAATGAGATGCTACCACAGTACTGCACAGTATGGCAGAGAATGAGATGTTACCACAGTACTGCACAGTATGGCAGAGAATGAGATGTTACCACAGTACTGCACAGTAAGGCAGATAATGAGATGCTACCACAGTACTGCACAGTATGGCAGAGAATGAGATGTTACCACAGTACTGCACAGTAAGGCAGATAATGAGATGTTACCACAGTACTGCACAGTATGGCAGAGAATGAGATGCTACCACAGTACTGCACAGTAAGGCAGATAATGAGATGCTACCACAGTACTGCACAGTAAGGCAGAGAATGAGATGTTACCACAGTACTGCACAGTATGGCAGAGAATGAGATGTTACCACAGTACTGCACAGTATGGCAGAGAATGAGATGTTACCGCAGTACTGCACAGTAAGACAGATAATGAGATGCTACCAAAGTACTACAGAGTATGGCAGAGAATGAGATGTTACCACAGTACTGCACAGTAAGGCAGATAATGAGATGTTACCACAGTACTGCACAGTATGGCAGAGAATGAGATGTTACCACAGTACTGCACAGTAAGGCAGATAATGAGATGCTACCACAGTACTGCACAGTATGGCAGAGAATGAGATGTTACCACAGTACTGCACAGTAAGGCAGAGAATGAGATGTTACCACAGTACTGCACAGTAAGGCAGATAATGAGATGTTACCACAGTACTGCACAGTATGGCAGAGAATGAGATTCTACCACAGTACTGCACAGTAAGGCAGAGAATGAGATGTTATCACAGTACTGCACAGTATGGCAGAGAATGAGATGTTACCACAGTACTGCACAGTTAGGCAGAGAATGAGATGTTACCACAGTACTGCACAGTAAGGCAGATAATGAGATGCTACCACAGTACTGCACAGTAATACAGAGAATGAGATGCTACCACAGTACTGCACAGTATGGCAGAGAATGAGATGCTACCACAGTACTGCACAGTATGGCAGAGAATGAGATGTTACCACAGTACTGCACAGTAAGACAGATAATGAGATGCTACCAAAGTACTACAGAGTATGGCAGATAATGAGATGTTACCACAGTACTGCACAGTAAGGCAGATAATGAGATGTTACCACAGTACTGCACAGTAAGGCAGATAATGAGATGTTACCACAGTACTGCACAGTATGGCAGAGAATGAGATTCTACCACAGTACTGCACAGTGTGCCAGATAATGAGATTCTACCACAGTACTGCACAGTAAGGCAGAGAATGAGATGTTATCACAGTACTGCACTGTATGGCAGAGAATGAGATGTTACCACAGTACTGCACAGTATGGCAGAGAATGAGATGTTACCACAGTACTGCACAGTAAGGCAGATAATGAGATGCTACCACAGTACTACAGAGTATGGCAGAGAATGAGATGTTACCACAGTACTGCACAGTAAGGCAGATAATGAGATGTTACCACAGTACTGCACAGTATGGCAGAGAATGAGATGTTACCGCAGTACTGCACAGTAAGACAGATAATGAGATGCTACCACAGTACTGCAGAGTATGGCAGAGAATGAGATGTTACCACAGTACTGCACAGTAAGGCAGATAATGAGATGTTACCACAGTACTGCACAGTAAGGCAGATAATGAGATGTTACCACAGTACTGCACAGTATGGCAGAGAATGAGATTCTACCACAGTACTGCACAATATGCCAGATAATGAGATTCTACCACAGTACTGCACAGTAAGGCAGAGAATGAGATGTTATCACAGTACTGCACTGTATGGCAGAGAATGAGATGCTACCACAGTACTGCACAGTATGGCAGAGAATGAGATGTTACCACAGTACTGCACAGTAAGACAGATAATGAGATGCTACCAAAGTACTGCAGAGTATGGCAGAGAATGAGATGTTACCACAGTACTGCACAGTAAGGCAGATAATGAGATGTTACCACAGTACTGCACAGTAAGGCAGATAATGAGATGCTACCACAGTACTGCACAGTAAGGCAGAGAATGAGATGTTACCACAGTACTGCACAGTATGGCAGAGAATGAGATGTTACCACAGTACTGCACAGTAAGGCAGATAATGAGATGCTACCACAGTACTGCACAGTAATGCAGAGAATGAGATGCTACCACAGTACTGCACTGTATGGCAGAGAATGAGATGTTACCACAGTACTGCACAGTATGGCAGAGAATGAGATGCTACCACAGTACTGCACAGTATGGCAGAGAATGAGATGTTACCGCAGTACTGCACAGTAAGACAGATAATGAGATGCTACCAAAGTACTGCAGAGTATGGCAGAGAATGAGATGTTACCACAGTACTGCACAGTAAGGCAGATAATGAGATGTTACCACAGTACTGCACAGTAAGGCAGATAATGAGATGTTACCACAGTACTGCACAGTATGGCAGAGAATGAGATTCTACCACAGTACTGCACAGTGTGCCAGATAATGAGATTCTACCACAGTACTGCACAGTAAGGCAGAGAATGAGATGTTATCACAGTACTGCACTGTATGGCAGAGAATGAGATGTTACCACAGTA
Organism: Brachymystax lenok tsinlingensis; assembly: GCA_030435695.1. NCBI lineage: Eukaryota > Metazoa > Chordata > Actinopteri > Salmoniformes > Salmonidae > Brachymystax > Brachymystax lenok. The sequence goes on from CM059813.1 coordinate 42,116,335, forward strand.
CTGCACAGTATGGCAGAGAATGAGATGTTACCACAGTACTGCACAGTAAGGCAGATAATGAGATGCTACCACAGTACTGCACAGTATGGCAGAGAATGAGATGTTACCACAGTACTGCACAGTAAGGCAGATAATGAGATGTTACCACAGTACTGCACAGTAAGGCAGATAATGAGATGTTACCACAGTACTGCACAGTAAGGCAGATAATGAGATGCTACCACAGTACTGCACAGTATGGCAGAGAATGAGATGTTACCACAGTACTGCACAGTAAGGCAGATAATGAGATGTTACCACAGTACTGCACAGTAAGGCAGATAATGAGATGTTACCACAGTACTGCACAGTATGGCAGAGAATGAGATTCTACCACAGTACTGCACAGTATGCCAGATAATGAGATTCTACCACAGTACTGCACAGTAAGGCAGAGAATGAGATGTTATCACAGTACTGCACAGTATGGCAGAGAATGAGATGTTACCACAGTACTGCACAGTAAGGCAGAGAATGAGATGTTACCACAGTACTGCACAGTAAGGCAGATAATGAGATGCTACCACAGTACTGCACAGTATGGCAGAGAATGAGATGTTACCACAGTACTGCACAGTAAGGCAGATAATGAGATGTTACCACAGTACTGCACAGTAAGGCAGATAATGAGATGTTACCACAGTACTGCACAGTAAGGCAGATAATGAGATGTTACCACAGTACTGCACTGTATGGCAGAGAATGAGATGTTACCACAGTACTGCACAGTAAGGCAGATAATGAGATGTTACCACAGTACTGCACAGTATGGCAGAGAATGAGATGTTAACACAGTACTGCACAGTATGGCAGAGAATGAGATGTTACCACAGTACTGCACAGTAAGGCAGATAATGAGATGCTACCACAGTACTGCACAGTATGGCAGAGAATGAGATGTTATCCACAGTACTGCACAGTATGGCAGAGAATGAGATGCTACCACAGTACTGCACAGTATGGCAGAGAATGAGATGTTACCACAGTACTGCACAGTAAGGCAGATAATGAGATGCTACCACAGTACTGCACAGTATGGCAGAGAATGAGATGTTACCACAGTACTGCACAGTATGGCAGAGAATGAGATGTTACCACAGTACTGCACAGTAAGGCAGATAATGAGATGCTACCAAAGTACTGCACAGTATGGCAGAGAATGAGATGTTACCACAGTACTGCACAGTATGGCAGATAATGAGATATTACCACAGTACTGCACAGTATGGCAGAGAATGAGATGTTACCACAGTACTGCACAGTAAGGCAGAGAATGAGATGTTACCACAGTACTGCACAGTAAGGCAGATAATGAGATGTTACCACAGTACTGCACAGTATGGCAGAGAATGAGATGTTACCACAGTACTGCACAGTATGGCAGAGAATGAGATGCTACCACAGTACTGCACAGTATGGCAGAGAATGAGATGTTACCGCAGTACTGCACAGTAAGACAGATAATGAGATGCTACCACAGTACTGCACAGTATGGCAGAGAATGAGATGTTACCACAGTACTGCACAGTAAGGCAGATAATGAGATGTTACCACAGTACTGCACAGTAAGGCAGATAATGAGATGTTACCACAGTACTGCACAGTATGGCAGAGAATGAGATGTTACCACAGTACTGCACAGTAAGGCAGATAATGAGATGTTACCACAGTACTGCACAGTATGGCAGAGAATGAGATGTTGCCACAGTACTGCACAGTAAGGCAGAGAATGAGATGTTACCACAGTACTGCACAGTAAGGCAGATAATGAGATGTTACCACAGTACTGCACAGTATGGCAGAGAATGAGATTCTACCACAGTACTGCACAGTATGGCAGATAATGAGATTCTACCACAGTACTGCACAGTAAGGCAGAGAATGAGATGTTATCCACAGTACTGCACTGAGTATGGCAGAGAATGAGATGCTACCACAGTACTGCACAGTATGGCAGAGAATGAGATGTTACCACAGTACTGCACAGTAAGGCAGATAATGAGATGCTACCACAGTACTGCAGAGTATGGCAGAGAATGAGATGTTACCACAGTACTGCACAGTAAGGCAGATAATGAGATGTTACCACAGTACTGCACAGTAAGGCAGATAATGAGATGTTACCACAGTACTGCACAGTATGGCAGAGAATGAGATGCTACCACAGTACTGCACAGTATGGCAGAGAATGAGATGCTACCACAGTACTGCACAGTAAGGCAGATAATGAGATGCTACCACAGTACTGCACAGTATGGCAGAGAATGAGATGTTACCACAGTACTGCACAGTATGGCAGAGAATGAGATGCTACCACAGTACTGCACAGTATGGCAGATAATGAGATGTTACCACAGTACTGCACAGTAAGGCAGAGAATGAGATGTTACCACAGTACTGCACAGTATGGCAGAGAATGAGATGCTACCACAGTACTGCACAGTATGGCAGAGAATGAGATGTTACCGCAGTACTGCACAGTAAGACAGATAATGAGATGCTACCAAAGTACTGCAGAGTATGGCAGAGAATGAGATGTTACCACAGTACTGCACAGTAAGGCAGATAATGAGATGTTACCACAGTACTGCACAGTAAGGCAGATAATGAGATGTTACCACAGTACTGCACAGTAAGGCAGATAATGAGATGTTACCACAGTACTGCACAGTATGGCAGAGAATGAGATTCTACCACAGTACTGCACAGTAAGGCAGATAATGAGATGTTACCACAGTACTGCACAGTAAGGCAGAGAATGAGATGTTACCACAGTACTGCACAGTATGGCAGAGAATGAGATGTTACCACAGTACTGCACAGTATGGCAGAGAATGAGATGTTACCACAGTACTGCACAGTAAGGCAGATAATGAGATGCTACCACAGTACTGCACAGAGTATGGCAGAGAATGAGATGTTACCACAGTACTGCACAGTAAGGCAGATAATGAGATGTTACCACAGTACTGCACAGTAAGGCAGAGAATGAGATGTTATCACAGTACTGCACAGTATGGCAGAGAATGAGATGTTACCACAGTACTGCACAGTAAGGCAGATAATGAGATGCTACCACAGTACTGCACAGTATGGCAGAGAATGAGATGTTACCACAGTACTGCACAGTATGGCAGAGAATGAGATGTTACCACAGTACTGCACAGTAAGGCAGATAATGAGATGTTACCACAGTACTGCACAGTATGGCAGAGAATGAGATGTTACCACAGTACTGCACAGTAAGGCAGATAATGAGATGTTACCACAGTACTGCACAGTAAGGCAGATAATGAGATGTTACCACAGTACTGCACAGTAAGGCAGATAATGAGATGTTACCACAGAACTGCACAGTATGGCAGAGAATGAGATGTTACCACAGTACTGCACAGTAAGGCAGATAATGAGATGTTACCACAGTACTGCACAGTATGGCAGAGAATGAGATGTTACCACAGTACTGCACAGTATGGCAGAGAATGAGATGTTACCACAGTACTGCACAGTAAGGCAGATAATGAGATGCTACCACAGTACTGCACAGTATGGCAGAGAATGAGATGCTACCACAGTACTGCACAGTATGGCAGAGAATGAGATGTTACCACAGTACTGCACAGTAAGGCAGAGAATGAGATGCTACCACAGTACTGCACAGTATGGCAGAGAATGAGATGTTACCACAGTACTGCACAGTAAGGCAGATAATGAGATGTTATCCACAGTACTGCACAGTATGGCAGAGAATGAGATGTTACCACAGTACTGCACAGTAAGGCAGATAATGAGATGTTACCACAGTACTGCACAGTAAGGCAGATAATGAGATGCTACCACAGTACTGCACAGTAATGGCAGAGAATGAGATGTTACCACAGTACTGCACAGTATGGCAGAGAATGAGATGTTACCACAGTACTGCACAGTAAGGCAGAGAATGAGATGCTACCACAGTACTGCACAGTATGGCAGAGAATGAGATGTTACCACAGTACTGCACAGTAAGGCAGATAATGAGATGTTACCACAGTACTGCACAGTATGGCAGAGAATGAGATGTTACCACAGTACTGCACAGTAAGGCAGATAATGAGATGCTACCACAGTACTGCAGAGTATGGCAGAGAATGAGATGTTACCACAGTACTGCACAGTAAGGCAGATAATGAGATGTTACCACAGTACTGCACAGTAAGGCAGATAATGAGATGTTACCACAGTACTGCACAGTATGGCAGAGAATGAGATGTTACCACAGTACTGCACAGTAAGGCAGATAATGAGATGTTACCACAGTACTGCACAGTAAGGCAGATAATGAGATGTTACCACAGTACTGCACAGTAAGGCAGATAATGAGATGCTACCACAGTACTGCACAGTATGGCAGAGAATGAGATGTTACCACAGTACTGCACAGTATGGCAGAGCATGAGATGTTACCACAGTACTGCACAGTATGGCAGAGAATGAGATGTTACCACAGTACTGCACAGTATGGCAGAGCATGAGATGTTACCACAGTACTGCACAGTAAGGCAGATAATGAGATGCTACCACAGTACTGCAGAGTATGGCAGAGAATGAGATGTTACCACAGTACTGCACAGTATGGCAGATAATGAGATGTTACCACAGTACTGCACAGTAAGGCAGAGAATGAGATGTTACCACAGTACTGCACAGTAAGGCAGATAATGAGATGCTACCACAGTACTGCACAGTAAGGCAGAGAATGAGATGCTACCACAGTACTGCACAGTATGGCAGAGAATGAGATGTTACCACAGTACTGCACAGTAAGGCAGATAATGAGATGTTACCACAGTACTGCACAGTATGGCAGAGAATGAGATGTTACCACAGTACTGCACAGTATGGCAGAGAATGAGATGTTGCCACAGTACTGCACAGTAAGGCAGAGAATGAGATGTTACCACAGTACTGCACAGTATGGCAGAGAATGAGATGTTACCACAGTACTGCACAGTATGGCAGATAATGAGATGCTACCACAGTACTGCACAGTATGGCAGAGAATGAGATGTTACCACAGTACTGCACAGTATGGCAGATAATGAGATGTTACCACAGTACTGCACAGTAAGGCAGAGAATGAGATGTTACCACAGTACTGCACAGTATGGCAGATAATGAGATGTTACCACAGTACTGCACAGTAAGGCAGATAATGAGATGCTACCACAGTACTGCACAGTATGGCAGAGAATGAGATGTTACCACAGTACTGCACAGTAAGGCAGAGAATGAGATGTTACCACAGTACTGCACAGTAAGGCAGATAATGAGATGTTACCACAGTACTGCACAGTATGGCAGAGAATGAGATGTTACCACAGTACTGCACAGTAAGGCAGATAATGAGATGTTACCACAGTACTGCACAGTAAGGCAGAGAATGAGATGTTACCACAGTACTGCACAGTATGGCAGAGAATGAGATGCTACCACAGTACTGCACAGTATGGCAGAGAATGAGATGTTACCACAGTACTGCACAGGAAGGCAGATAATGAGATGCTACCATAGTACTGCACAGTATGGCAGAGAATGAGATGTTACCACAGTACTGCACAGTAAGGCAGATAATGAGATGTTACCACAGTACTGCACAGTAAGGCAGATAATGAGATGTTACCACAGTACTGCACAGTATGGCAGAGAATGAGATGCTACCACAGTACTGCACAGTATGGCAGAGAATGAGATGTTACCGCAGTACTGCACAGTAAGGCAGATAATGAGATGTTATCCACAGTACTGCACAGTATGGCAGAGAATGAGATGTTACCACAGTACTGCACAGTAAGGCAGATAATGAGATGCTACCACAGTACTGCACAGTATGGCAGAGAATGAGATGTTACCACAGTACTGCACAGTATGGCAGATAATGAGATGCTACCACAGTACTGCACAGTATGGCAGAGAATGAGATGTTACCACAGTACTGCACAGTAAGGCAGAGAATGAGATGTTACCACAGTACTGCACAGTAAGGCAGATAATGAGATGTTACCACAGTACTGCACAGTATGGCAGAGAATGAGATGTTACCGCAGTACTGCACAGTAAGGCAGATAATGAGATGCTACCACAGTACTGCACAGTATGGCAGAGAATGAGATGTTACCACAGTACTGCACAGTAAGGCAGAGAATGAGATGCTACCACAGTACTGCACAGTATGGCAGAGAATGAGATGTTACCACAGTACTGCACAGTAAGGCAGAGAATGAGATGTTACCACAGTACTGCACAGTAAGGCAGATAATGAGATGTTACCACAGTACTGCACAGTATGGCAGAGAATGAGATGTTACCACAGTACTGCACAGTAAGGCAGATAATGAGATGTTACCACAGTACTGCACAGTAAGGCAGATAATGAGATGTTACCACAGTACTGCACAGTAAGGCAGATAATGAGATGTTACCACAGTACTGCACAGTATGGCAGAGAATGAGATGTTACCACAGTACTGCACAGTAAGGCAGATAATGAGATGTTATCCACAGTACTGCACAGTATGGCAGAGAATGAGATGTTACCACAGTACTGCACAGTATGGCAGAGAATGAGATGTTACCACAGTACTGCACAGTAAGGCAGATAATGAGATGCTACCACAGTACTGCACAGTATGGCAGAGAATGAGATGTTACCACAGTACTGCACAGTATGGCAGATAATGAGATGTTACCACAGTACTGCACAGTAAGGCAGAGAATGAGATGTTACCACAGTACTGCACAGTATGGCAGAGAATGAGATCTACCACAGTACTGCACAGTAAGGCAGAGAATGAGATGCTACCACAGTACTGCACAGTATGGCAGAGAATGAGATGCTACCACAGTACTGCACAGTATGGCAGAGAATGAGATGTTACCACAGTACTGCACAGTAAGGCAGATAATGAGATGCTACCAAAGTACTGCAGAGTATGGCAGAGAATGAGATGTTACCACAGTACTGCACAGTAAGGCAGATAATGAGATGTTACCACAGTACTGCACAGTATGGCAGAGAATGAGATGTTACCACAGTACTGCACAGTAAGGCAGAGAATGAGATGCTACCACAGTACTGCACAGTAAGGCAGAGAATGAGATGTTATCCACAGTACTGCACAGTATGGCAGAGAATGAGATGTTACCACAGTACTGCACAGTATGGCAGAGAATGAGATGTTACCACAGTACTGCACAGTATGGCAGAGAATGAGATGTTACCACAGTACTGCACAGTATGGCAGAGAATGAGATGTTACCACAGTACTGCACAGTAAGGCAGAGAATGAGATGTTACCACAGTACTGCACAGTAAGGCAGATAATGAGATGTTACCACAGTACTGCACAGTATGGCAGAGAATGAGATGTTACCACAGTACTGCACAGTAAGGCAGATAATGAGATGTTACCACAGTACTGCACAGTAAGGCAGATAATGAGATGTTACCACAGTACTGCACAGTATGGCAGAGAATGAGATGTTACCACAGTACTGCACAGTATGGCAGAGAATGAGATGTTACCACAGTACTGCACAGTAAGGCAGATAATGAGATGCTTACCACAGTACTGCACAGTAATGGCAGAGAATGAGATGTTACCACAGTACTGCACAGTATGGCAGAGAATGAGATGTTACCACAGTACTGCACAGTAAGGCAGAGAATGAGATGCTACCACAGTACTGCACAGTATGGCAGAGAATGAGATGTTACCACAGTACTGCACAGTAAGGCAGATAATGAGATGTTACCACAGTACTGCACAGTAAGGCAGATAATGAGATGTTACCACAGTACTGCACAGTAATGGCAGAGAATGAGATGCTACCACAGTACTGCACAGTATGGCAGAGAATGGAGATGCTACCACAGTACTGCACAGTATGGCAGAGAATGAGATGTTACCACAGTACTGCACAGTAAGGCAGATAATGAGATGTTACCACAGTACTGCACAGTATGGCAGAGAATGAGATGTTACCACAGTACTGCACAGTAAGGCAGATAATGAGATGCTACCACAGTACTGCACAGTAAGGCAGAGAATGAGATGCTACCACAGTACTGCACAGTATGGCAGAGAATGAGATGTTACCACAGTACTGCACAGTATGGCAGAGAATGAGATGTTACCACAGTACTGCACAGTAAGACAGATAATGAGATGTTACCACAGTACTGCACAGTATGGCAGAGAATGAGATGTTACCACAGTACTGCACAGTAAGGCAGATAATGAGATGTTACCACAGTACTGCACAGTAAGGCAGATAATGAGATGTTACCACAGTACTGCACTGTATGGCAGAGAATGAGATGTTACCACAGTACTGCACAGTATTGAAGAGAATGAGATGTTACCACAGTACTGCACAGTAAGGCAGATAATGAGATGTTACCACAGTACTGCACAGTAAGGCAGAGAATGAGATGTTACCACAGTACTGCACAGTATGGCAGAGAATGAGATGCTACCACAGTACTGCACAGTATGGCAGAGAATGAGATGTTACCACAGTACTGCACAGTAAGGCAGATAATGAGATGCTACCACAGTACTGCACAGTATGGCAGAGAATGAGATGTTACCACAGTACTGCACAGTAAGGCAGATAATGAGATGCTACCACAGTACTGCACAGTAATGGCAGAGAATGAGATGTTACCACAGTACTGCACAGTATGGCAGAGAATGAGATGCTACCACAGTACTGCACAGTATGGCAGAGAATGAGATGTTACCACAGTACTGCACAGTAAGGCAGATAATGAGATGCTACCACAGTACTGCACAGTATGGCAGAGAATGAGATGTTACCACAGTACTGCACAGTAAGGCAGATAATGAGATGTTACCACAGTACTGCACAGTAAGGCAGATAATGAGATGTTACCACAGTACTGCACAGTATGGCAGAGAATGAGATTCTACCACAGTACTGCACAGTAAGGCAGAGAATGAGATGTTATCACAGTACTGCACAGTATGGCAGAGAATGAGATGTTACCACAGTACTGCACAGTAAGGCAGAGAATGAGATGTTACCACAGTACTGCACAGTAAGGCAGATAATGAGATGTTACCACAGTACTGCACAGTAAGGCAGAGAATGAGATGTTACCACAGTACTGCACAGTATGGCAGAGAATGAGATGTTACCACAGTACTGCACAGTAAGGCAGATAATGAGATGCTACCACAGTACTGCACAGTATGGCAGAGAATGAGATGTTACCACAGTACTGCACAGTAAGGCAGATAATGAGATGTTACCACAGTACTGCACAGTAAGGCAGATAATGAGATGTTACCACAGTACTGCACAGTAAGGCAGATAATGAGATGTTACCACAGTACTGCACAGTATGGCAGAGAATGAGATTCTACCACAGTACTGCACAGTAAGGCAGATAATGAGATGTTATCACAGTACTGCACAGTATGGCAGAGAATGAGATGTTACCACAGTACTGCACAGTATGGCAGAGAATGAGATGTTACCACAGTACTGCACAGTAAGGCAGATAATGAGATGCTACCACAGTACTGCACAGTAATGCAGAGAATGAGATGCTACCACAGTACTGCACAGTATGGCAGAGAATGAGATGTTACCACAGTACTGCACAGTAAGGCAGAGAATGAGATGTTACCACAGTACTGCACAGTATGGCAGAGAATGAGATGTTACCACAGTACTGCACAGTAAGGCAGATAATGAGATGTTACCACAGTACTGCACAGTAAGGCAGATAATGAGATGTTACCACAGTACTGCACAGTATGGCAGAGAATGAGATGTTATCACAGTACTGCACAGTATGGCAGAGAATGAGATGTTACCACAGTACTGCACAGTATGGCAGATAATGAGATGTTACCACAGTACTGCACAGTAAGGCAGATAATGAGATGCTACCACAGTACTGCACAGTATGGCAGAGAATGAGATGTTACCACAGTACTGCACAGTAAGGCAGAGAATGAGATGCTACCACAGTACTGCACAGTATGGCAGAGAATGAGATGTTACCACAGTACTGCACAGTATGGCAGAGAATGAGATGTTACCACAGTACTGCACAGTAAGGCAGATAATGAGATGCTACCAAAGTACTGCAGAGTATGGCAGAGAATGAGATGTTACCACAGTACTGCACAGTAAGGCAGATAATGAGATGCTACCACAGTACTGCACAGTAAGGCAGATAATGAGATGTTACCACAGTACTGCACAGTATGGCAGAGAATGAGATGTTACCACAACAGTACTGCACAGTAAGGCAGAGAATGAGATGCTACCACAGTACTGCACAGTATGGCAGAGAATGAGATGTTACCACAGTACTGCACAGTATGGCAGAGAATGAGATGTTACCACAGTACTGCACAGTAAGGCAGATAATGAGATGTACCACAGTACTGCACAGTAAGGCAGAGAATGAGATGCTACCACAGTACTGCACAGTATGGCAGAGAATGAGATGCTACCACAGTACTGCACAGTATGGCAGAGAATGAGATGTTACCACAGTACTGCACAGTAAGGCAGATAATGAGATGCTACCACAGTACTGCACAGTATGGCAGAGAATGAGATGTTACCACAGTACTGCACAGTAAGGCAGATAATGAGATGCTACCACAGTACTGCACAGTATGGCAGATAATGAGATGTTACCACAGTACTGCACAGTAAGGCAGATAATGAGATGTTACCACAGTACTGCACAGTAAGGCAGATAATGAGATGTTACCACAGTACTGCACAGTATGGCAGAGAATGAGATGTTACCACAGTACTGCACAGTAAGGCAGATAATGAGATGCTACCAAAGTACTGCACAGTATGGCAGAGAATGAGATGTTACCACAGTACTGCACAGTAAGGCAGATAATGAGATGTTACCACAGTACTGCACAGTAAGGCAGATAATGAGATGTTACCACAGTACTGCACAGTAATGCAGAGAATGAGATTCTACCACAGTACTGCACAGTATGGCAGAGAATGAGATGTTACCACAGTACTGCACAGTAAGGCAGATAATGAGATGTTATCACAGTACTGCACTGTATGGCAGAGAATGAGATGTTACCACAGTACTGCACAGTATGGCAGAGAATGAGATGTTACCACAGTACTGCACAGTAAGGCAGATAATGAGATGCTACCACAGTACTGCACAGTATGGCAGAGAATGAGATGTTACCACAGTACTGCACAGTATGGAAGAGAATGAGATGTTACCACAGTACTGCACAGTAATGCAGAGAATGAGATGCTACCATAGTACTGCACAGTATGGCAGAGAATGAGATGTTACCACAGTACTGCACAGTAAGGCAGAGAATGAGATGTTACCACAGTACTGCACAGTATGGCAGATAATGAGATGTTACCACAGTACTGCACAGTAATGCAGAGAATGAGATGCTACCACAGTACTGCACAGTATGGCAGAGAATGAGATGTTACCACAGTACTGCACAGTATGGCAGAGAATGAGATGTTACCACAGTACTGCACAGTAAGGCAGATAATGAGATGCTACCACAGTACTGCACAGTATGGCAGAGAATGAGATGTTACCACAGTACTGCACAGTAAGGCAGAGAATGAGATGTTACCACAGTACTGCACAGTATGGCAGAGAATGAGATGCTACCACAGTACTGCACAGTATGGCAGAGAATGAGATGTTACCACAGTACTGCACAGTAAGGCAGATAATGAGATGCTACCACAGTACTGCACAGTATGGCAGAGAATGAGATGTTACCACAGTACTGCACAGTAAGGCAGATAATGAGATGTTACCACAGTACTGCACAGTAAGGCAGATAATGAGATGTTACCACAGTACTGCACAGTATGGCAGAGAATGAGATGTTACCACAGTACTGCACAGTAAGGCAGAGAATGAGATGTTACCACAGTACTGCACAGTATGGCAGAGAATGAGATGTTACCACAGTACTGCACAGTAAGGCAGAGAATGAGATGTTACCACAGTACTGCACAGTAAGGCAGATAATGAGATGCTACCACAGTACTGCACAGTAAGGCAGAGAATGAGATGCTACCAAAGTACTGCACAGTATGGCAGAGAATGAGATGTTACCACAGTACTGCACAGTAAGACAGATAATGAGATGCTACCAAAGTACTACAGAGTATGGCAGAGAATGAGATGTTACCACAGTACTGCACAGTAAGGCAGATAATGAGATGTTACCACAGTACTGCACAGTAAGGCAGATAATGAGATGTTACCACTGTACTGCACAGTAAGGCAGATAATGAGATGTTACCACAGTATGGCAGAGAATGAGATTCTACCACAGTACTGCACAGTAAGGCAGATAATGAGATGTTATCACAGTACTGCACTGTATGGCAGAGAATGAGATGTTACCACAGTACTGCACAGTATTGAAGAGAATGAGATGTTACCACAGTACTGCACAGTAAGGCAGATAATGAGATGCTACCACAGTACTGCACAGTAATGCAGAGAATGAGATGCTACCACAGTACTGCACAGTATGGCAGAGAATGAGATGTTACCGCAGTACTGCACAGTAAGGCAGAGAATGAGATGCTACCACAGTACTGCAGAGTATGGCAGAGAATGAGATGTTACCACAGTACTGCACAGTAAGGCAGATAATGAGATGCTACCACAGTACTGCACAGTAAGGCAGATAATGAGATGTTACCACAGTACTGCACAGTAATGCAGAGAATGAGATGCTACCACAGTACTGCACAGTATGGCAGAGAATGAGATGTTACCACAGTACTGCACAGTATGGCAGAGAATGAGATGTTACCACAGTACTGCACAGTAAGGCAGATAATGAGATGCTACCACAGTACTGCACAGTATGGCAGAGAATGAGATGTTACCACAGTACTGCACAGTAAGGCAGAGAATGAGATGCTACCACAGTACTGCACAGTATGGCAGAGAATGAGATGTTACCACAGTACTGCACAGTATGGCAGAGAATGAGATGTTACCACAGTACTGCACAGTAAGGCAGATAATGAGATGCTACCAAAGTACTGCAGAGTATGGCAGAGAATGAGATGTTACCACAGTACTGCACAGTAAGGCAGATAATGAGATGCTACCACAGTACTGCACAGTAAGGCAGATAATGAGATGTTACCACAGTACTGCACAGTATGGCAGATAAAGAGATTCTACCACAGTACTGCACAGTAAGGCAGAGAATGAGATGTTATCACAGTACTGCACTGTATGGCAGAGAATGAGATGTTACCACAGTACTGCACAGTATGGCAGAGAATGAGATGTTACCACAGTACTGCACAGTAAGGCAGATAATGAGATGCTACCACAGTACTGCACAGTATGGCAGAGAATGAGATGCTACCACAGTACTGCACAGTATGCCAGAGAATGAGATGCTACCACAGTACTGCACAGTATGGCAGAGAATGAGATGTTACCGCACAGTACTGCACAGTAAGGCAGATAATGAGATGCTACCACAGTACTGCACAGTATGGCAGAGAATGAGATGTTACCACAGTACTGCACAGTAAGGCAGATAATGAGATGCTACCACAGTACTGCACAGTATGGCAGAGAATGAGATGTTACCACAGTACTGCACAGTAAGGCAGATAATGAGATGTTACCACAGTACTGCACAGTAAGGCAGATAATGAGATGTTACCACAGTACTGCACAGTATGGCAGAGAATGAGATGTTACCACAGTACTGCACAGTAAGGCAGATAATGAGATGCTACCACAGTACTGCACAGTATGGCAGAGAATGAGATGTTACCACAGTACTGCACAGTAAGGCAGATAATGAGATGTTACCACAGTACTGCACAGTAAGGCAGATAATGAGATGTTACCACAGTACTGCACAGTAAGGCAGATAATGAGATGTTACCACAGTACTGCACAGTATGGCAGAGAATGAGATGTTATCACAGTACTGCACTGTATGGCAGAGAATGAGATGTTACCACAGTACTGCACAGTATGGCAGAGAATGAGATGTTACCACAGTACTGCACAGTAAGGCAGATAATGAGATGTTACCACAGTACTGCACAGTAAGGCAGAGAATGAGATGCTACCACAGTACTGCACAGTATGGCAGAGAATGAGATGTTACCACAGTACTGCACAGTAAGGCAGAGAATGAGATGTTACAACAGTACTGCACAGTATGGCAGAGAATGAGATGTTACCACAGTACTGCAAAGTAAGGCAGATAATGAGATGCTACCACAGTACTGCACAGTATGGCAGAGAATGAGATGTTACCACAGTACTGCACAGTAAGGCAGATAATGAGATGTTACCACAGTACTGCACAGTATGGCAGAGAATGAGATGCTACCATAGTACTGCACAGTATGGCAGAGAATGAGATGTTACCACAGTACTGCACAGTAAGGCAGATAATGAGATGCTACCACAGTACTGCACAGTATGGCAGAGAATGAGATGTTACCACAGTACTGCACAGTATGGCAGAGAATGAGATGTTACCACAGTACTGCACAGTATGGCAGAGAATGAGATGCTACCACAGTACTGCACAGTATGGCAGAGAATGAGATGTTACCACAGTACTGCACAGTAAGGCAGATAATGAGATGCTACCACAGTACTGCACAGTAAGGCAGATAATGAGATGTTACCACAGTACTGCACAGTAAGGCAGAGAATGAGATGTTACCACAGTACTGCACAGTAAGGCAGAGAATGAGATGTTACCACAGTACTGCACAGTAAGGCAGATAATGAGATGTTACCACAGTACTGCACAGTATGGCAGAGAATGAGATGTTACCACAGTACTGCACAGTAAGGCAGAGAATGAGATGTTACCACAGTACTGCACAGTAAGGCAGAGAATGAGATGTTACCACAGTACTGCACAGTATGGCAGAGAATGAGATGTTACCACAGTACTGCACAGTAAGGCAGATAATGAGATGTTACCACAGTACTGCACAGTATGGCAGAGAATGAGATGTTACCACAGTACTGCACAGTATGGCAGAGAATGAGATGTTACCACAGTACTGCACAGTAAGGCAGATAATGAGATGCTACCACAGTACTGCACAGTATGGCAGAGAATGAGATGTTACCACAGTACTGCACAGTATGGCAGAGAATGAGATGTTACCACAGTACTGCACAGTATGCCAGATAATTAGATGTTACCACAGTACTGCACAGTAAGGCAGATAATGAGATGCAACCACAGTACTGCACAGTAAGGCAGAGAATGAGATGTTACCACAGTACTGCACAGTAAGGCAGATAATGAGATGTTACCACAGTACTGCACAGTATGGCAGAGAATGAGATGTTACCGCAGTACTGCACAGTAAGGCAGATAATGAGATGTTACCACAGTACTGCACAGTAAGGCAGAGAATGAGATGCTACCACAGTACTGCACAGTATGGCAGAGAATGAGATGTTACAACAGTACTGCACAGTATGGCAGAGAATGAGATGTTACCACAGTACTGCACAGTAAGGCAGATAATGAGATGCTACCACAGTACTGCACAGTATGGCAGAGAATGAGATGTTACCACAGTACTGCACAGTAAGGCAGATAATGAGATGTTACCACAGTACTGCACAGTAAGGCAGATAATGAGATGTTACCACAGTACTGCACAGTAAGGCAGAGAATGAGATGCTACCACAGTACTGCACAGTATGGCAGAGAATGAGATGTTACCACAGTACTGCACAGTAAGGCAGAGAATGAGATGTTACCACAGTACTGCACAGTATGGCAGAGAATGAGATGTTACCACAGTACTGCACAGTATGGCAGAGAATGAGATGTTACCACAGTACTGCACAGTAAGGCAGATAATGAGATGCTACCACAGTACTGCACAGTATGGCAGAGAATGAGATGTTACCACAGTACTGCACAGTATGGCAGAGAATGAGATGTTACCACAGTACTGCACAGTAAGGCAGATAATGAGATGTTACCACAGTACTGCACAGTATGCCAGATAATTAGATGCTACCACAGTACTGCACAGTAAGGCAGATAATGAGATGCTACCACAGTACTGCACAGTAAGGCAGAGAATGAGATGTTACCACAGTACTGCACAGTATGGCAGAGAATGAGATGCTACCACAGTACTGCACAGTAAGGCAGAGAATGAGATGTTACCACAGTACTGCACAGTAAGGCAGAGAATGAGATGCTACCACAGTACTGCACAGTATGGCAGAGAATGAGATGTTACCACAGTACTGCACAGTAAGGCAGATAATGAGATGTTACCACAGTACTGCACAGTAAGGCAGATAATGAGATGTTACCACAGTACTGCACAGTATGGCAGAGAATGAGATGTTACCACAGTACTGCACAGTATGGCAGAGAATGAGATGTTACCACAGTACTGCACAGTAAGGCAGATAATGAGATGTTACCACAGTACTGCACAGTATGGCAGAGAATGAGATGTTACCACAGTACTGCACAGTATGGCAGATAATGAGATGCTACCACAGTACTGCACAGTAAGGCAGAGAATGAGATGTTGCCACAGTACTGCACAGTAAGGCAGAGAATGAGATGTTACCACAGTACTGCACAGTATGGCAGAGAATGAGATGTTACCACAGTACTGCACAGTATGGCAGAGAATGAGATGTTACCACAGTACTGCACAGTAAGGCAGAGAATGAGATGCTACCACAGTACTGCACAGTATGGCAGAGAATGAGATGTTACCACAGTACTGCACAGTAAGGCAGATAATGAGATGCTACCACAGTACTGCACAGTATGGCAGAGAATGAGATGTTACCACAGTACTGCACAGTATGGCAGAGAATGAGATGCTACCACAGTACTGCACAGTATGGCAGAGAATGAGATGCTACCACAGTACTGCACAGTATGGCAGAGAATGAGATGTTACCACAGTACTGCACAGTAAGGCAGATAATGAGATGTTACCACAGTACTGCACAGTAAGGCAGAGAATGAGATGTTACCACAGTACTGCACAGTAAGGCAGATAATGAGATGTTACCACAGTACTGCACAGTATGGCAGAGAATGAGATGTTACCACAGTACTGCACAGTAAGGCAGATAATGAGATGCTACCACAGTACTGCACAGTATGGCAGAGAATGAGATGTTACCACAGTACTGCACAGTATGGCAGAGAATGAGATGTTACCACAGTACTGCACAGTATGGCAGAGAATGAGATGTTACCACAGTACTGCACAGTATGGCAGAGAATGAGATGTTACCACAGTACTGCACAGTAAGGCAGAGAATGAGATGTTACCACAGTACTGCACAGTAAGGCAGATAATGAGATGTTACCACAGTACTGCACAGTATGGCAGAGAATGAGATGTTACCACAGTACTGCACAGTAAGGCAGATAATGAGATGTTACCACAGTACTGCACAGTAAGGCAGATAATGAGATGCTACCACAGTACTGCACAGTATGGCAGAGAATGAGATGTTACCACAGTACTGCACAGTATGGCAGAGAATGAGATGTTACCACAGTACTGCACAGTAAGGCAGAGAATGAGATGCTACCAAAGTACTGCACAGTATGGCAGAGAATGAGATGTTACCACAGTACTGCACAGTAAGGCAGATAATGAGATGTTACCACAGTACTGCACAGTAAGGCAGATAATGAGATGTTACCACAGTACTGCACAGTATGGCAGAGAATGAGATGTTACCACAGTACTGCACAGTAAGGCAGATAATGAGATGTTACCACAGTACTGCACAGTATGGCAGAGAATGAGATGTTACCACAGTACTGCACAGTAAGGCAGATAATGAGATGCTACCACAGTACTGCACAGTAAGGCAGAGAATGAGATGCTACCACAGTACTGCACAGTATGGCAGAGAATGAGATGCTACCACAGTACTGCACAGTATGGCAGAGAATGAGATGTTACCACAGTACTGCACAGTAAGGCAGATAATGAGATGCTACCACAGTACTGCACAGTATGGCAGAGAATGAGATGTTACCACAGTACTGCACAGTAAGGCAGATAATGAGATGCTACCACAGTACTGCACAGTATGGCAGAGAATGAGATGTTACCACAGTACTGCACAGTAAGGCAGATAATGAGATGTTACCACAGTACTGCACAGTAAGGCAGATAATGAGATGTTACCACAGTACTGCACAGTATGGCAGATAATGAGATGCTACCACAGTACTGCACACACACACAGTATGGCGGATAATGAGATGCTACCACAGTACTGCACAGTATGGCAGAGAATGAGATGTTACCACAGTACTGCACAGTAAGGCAGAGAATGAGATGCTACCACAGTACTGCACAGTATGGCAGAGAATGAGATTTTACAGTACTGCACTACATGGCAGATAATGAGATGCTACAGTACTGCACAGTAAGGCAGAGAATGAGATGTTATAACCACAAAGTACTGCACAGTATGGCAGGAAATGAATGAGATTACCACAGTACTGCACAGTAAAGGTAGATAATGA